>CM059450.1:12479283-12564283 GCA_030390025.1 Squalus acanthias
AATATTTGCGTCCGGACGATATTTGCGCCCCAAATGGGGCGCGACCTAATTTCTACCCCTTAGGGTTAGAAATTCATTATAGCCAAGGAATGGGTGGTGTTTAGACTAAAAATGGTGGATTAGCGCCAGGGGAAAATCATCTAGACTGCACGCAAAATTCATTTCACTCCTCATTAAAATGATTGGAGCCATAAATCTAGTCTAAACCCCAAGCTCATTGGCGTTGCACTGAAAAGATGGACCAATATCGTGTGTAGTCTAAACGCAAGTAATGATTGTCACCGGCTTTTTTTTACTGATTAAAGGGGAGGTCCATTGCTGCTGCAGCACCTCATTCTCAGCTTTGTTGGGTGTGCAGCTGCCTCAACAACCATAAGAAGAAGGACAAGGAGAAGGAGCACTTATTTACAAATCCAGAAATCAGATCGCCGCCCCAGGCAGAGAGCCCAGAGGTTTTCCGATGAAGCTTTGGAGGCATTGGTTTTTGCGGTGGAGAGAAGGCGGACGGTCCTGTACCCGCCAACTGGCAGGAGGCCCTCGCCACAAGTCTGCCGGACTATGTGGAGCGAGGTGGCACACCACGTCGTGGGCAGCACTGAGGTCCCCAGGACGCTCACCCAGTGCAGGAAGAAGTTTAACGAGCTCACACGGGTGGTCAGGGTGAGTGAAGGCTTCAACAAATGCGACATACCACCATCTGTACCACAAGCTTCACACACTGCTCAATGCACCACACCCCCAGCACACCCACCAACAATCTCTACCTACCAACACACACATCCACATCTCACGCCTTGCACTCAATGACAGCTATTCAACTATGGCAGGCACAAGGGTCATTAGAATGCATGTGATATGTGTGATATGTTTATGCATACATTTAATAGTGTTTGGAATATTTTGTGGTCTCTCTAATTTCACCTTTGTGCCCAGGAGGATGCTGTGATATGGCATGACACAGGGATGGTATGATGGGGATGTGGTGAGCAACAGGGTTCTGGGGTTTCATTCATTCAAATCAGAGTCTGATGAGCCGGTCACGGACCGCCCATCCAGAAGCCCGATTGTCCAGCTGCTTCTTCCCTCCCTCCAGTTCCTAATTTCTTCCTCCTCATCTTCTTCCTGCTTGCCTTCTTCCTCCTCTCTCTGCACACATGTTCCTGTCTTCCTCATTGCCTCCGCTCCCTCTGCCATAGATCCTGGAGGGCGAGGTGGACTACCAGTACAGCCCCCATGACTTTTAGCAAGTGTTGTAGGTTGAATCTTTCAAGAATAAATTTTGCACTTTTCTACTTGCCACAACACTCCTGATACCAAAGAACCTTCAAGTCACTAAATAAAACTGTTGCAGTGTCAGGAACAGGCACTGAAACTTCACTAACCTGTCAGGTGCGAGTGATTGGGGCTGATCTCTTTAAATAACATCCCTGGAGCCGGCTTCCTGGTGCTGCATGCCAGCTCTCCCTGTCGTTGTTAACTCCAGGTGGTAAGGTAAATGGCGAGAAGCATTTTGGCAGATCGGGTGTTCAGTGAGCGTTGCACACTCACTGATGTCACGATCTCCGTGGCGTTGAAGTCCCCGGCGATCGCTGTTACCGGCAGTGCTATGGGGGGTCCCAATTTGGCGTGCAGTGCTGGATTCAACAGGAGCTGTTGTTACAGCTCTCAACGCCACATTAGCGCCATTTACTGGTGCTAACGGGTGGCGCTACGGGGACGAATTTTTCCCCCTTAGACTTTTCAAAATTTATTGAGTTCGAGTACCAGCTTCAGAAGTTTACTGCAGGTATGTCCGGGTTGGTCACTATTCTGTCATAGGAACATAGGAACAGGAGTAGACCATTTAGCCCCTCGAGGCTTTGCCCCATATCCCTTAATACCTTTGGCTAACAAAAGTCTGTCAATCTCAGATTTAAAATTAACAATTGATCTCGCATCAATTGCCATTTGCGGAGGAACGTTCCAAACTTCTACCACCCTTTGCGTGTAGAAGTGTTTCCTAATTTCACTCCTGAAAGGTCTGGCACTAATTTTTAGACTATACCCCCTAGTCCGAGAATCCCCAACCAGCGTAGATAGTTTCGCTCTCCCTACCCTATCAGTTTCCCTTAGTATCTTGAAAACTTGGAGCAAATCACCTCTTAACCTTCTAAATTCCAGGGAATACAACCCTGGTTTGTGTAATCTCTCCTTGTAATTTAACCCTTGGAGTCCAGGTATCATTCTGGTAAACCTACACTGCACTCCCTCCTAGGCTAATATATCTTTGCTAAGGTGTGGTGCCCAGAACTGCTCACAGTACTCCAGGTGTGGTCTAACTGAAACTACAGCTGCAGCATAACTTCTACCCCTTTGTATTCCTGTCACTTTTCTTACACCTGCCTCATAACAATACCTTGCACGATAACAATTGTTTTTGTGGACGACGGGCCCCATATGCCCAGAGATGTGCTTCTGCCTGTTGCCCTGAGCAGGGAGGAGGGAAGGAGCTGTCCGTCCAGCCATGCATTCTCCTGGTGGTGCAGGGAAAGCCTACCTACTGGCCGGCAATAAACAAGGAGCCCAGATGTCTCGGGTCTCCCAACAGCGGCTTGCGTTTATATCAGCGCCTTTAACGTAGTAAAACGTCCCAAGGCGCTTCACAGGAGCGTTACCGAACAAAATTTGACACCGAGCCACACAAGGAGATATTAGGACAGGTGACCAAGAGCTTGGTCAAAGAGGTAGGTTTTGAGGAGCGTCTTAAAGGAGGAGAGAGCGGTAGGGAGGCGGAAAGGTTTAGGGAGGGTATTTCAGAGCTTCACCAGCTGAAGACGCGGCCGCCATTGGTGGGGCGATGAAAATAGGGGATACGCAGGAGGCCAGAATTGGAAGAGCGCAGAGAGTTGTAGGGCTGGAAGAGGTTACAGAGCTATATTATTCAGTCTGCAGTTAATAATTGAGTAGTTGGGAATTCTACAACTCCCTGGTTTTTGGAGTCAGTGCTTGTGGGCAGTGAGTAATCACTCTGTGTGTAGCAACAAATTTGCAGCCCTTAGCTACCTCACCACAATGATTTGGCAAGTTGTATTCAATTGAATTATTTAAACATTTTCTGAGGTTCTAAACACCCATGTTTCTCACTCATTGATTACGAGTAAGGAGCTACTATTTAAATCTGGCCAGGCATTCTATGAAGGCTTGCAATATCAATTACAAGGGCAGAAATCATTGCCTGGCCTAATGGAATAAGCCGACTGCACACAGTGCGATGATTAATATGTAGCCTATTGTAAAATGTCGGTCGCACGCAGCTCATTTCCAAGTCTTTTCAATGGCTTGCGTGCCTGTTTTCTCAGCTTGTCCTTTGACCTGCCTCTCCCTGTGTGTTAGAGTCGGGAAAGAATTTGGGAAAAACTGAAATAAAAGCAGCAACGTGGCAAGTATTGATTTGGCCTGTCGTCTGCGGTCTCGAAGTGATTAATAACGGCTTTTCACAAACAGGATTTAACAGGGACGGCTCTCCGAATGCTTGGCGACTTTTTTTGTGACCCTATCCTGAGACACTTCCTTCATTGTCCCCACCCCTTTGAAATTTCACATGCACGCAACGTTCCACTCCACCACTAGGGGTCGCTCTTGACTTTGCGCGGTTGCGAGTCGGCCGCCCGTTTCACGCCTGTCCCCGTTTTCATTTCCGTTGGCGTCAATCGGGAGAGACGCAAAAGGGGCTGCCGGCTCACTGTCGGCCGTTTGACACTACCGCGCAAAGTCAAGCTCTGCCCGCTAGTGTTCTGCCTGAGAGTCCATGGCCGCGAACTTCCTTTGGAGCTGCTGCTGCCGCACTGCCGTAACTTCATCGGAAGTGCAGCGGGAACCCCGTTAACGCGCGTGAATGGGGCTTACGCCACAAAGTTACGGCAGCAGTGTGGGAGCAGCTCGGAGGAAATTCCCGGCCTCTCTTTAATGAGCTGACCGGGAAAATGTGGGTCGATACAACCCCCGTCCTTGGGTGGTGCAAGGGGCTCGCACATTCCCCTTTCTCCTCTGGGATCCCACTTCAAATCCATCCTCGAATGATGGGATGATAGTCTCCTCTCCATCTGAGCCTGGGTTCTGAGCTTTCGACGTAGTTTATACTGAATGGCAATTGGCGAGCGTTAGGCACACTCAAATAATTCAGGTGGACCTCAACAACAACAACAACGTTTATTTATATAGCGCCTTTAACGTAGTAAAACGTCCCAAGCCGCTGCACGGGAGTATTTTAAGACAAAAAATTTGACACCGAGCCACATAAGGATAAATTAGGGCAGGTGACCAAAAGCTTGGTCAAAGAGGGAGGTTTTAAGGAGCGCCTTAAAGGAGGAAAGAGAGGCGGAGAGGTTTAGGGAGGGAATTCCAGAGCTTAGAGCCCAGGCAACAGAAAGCACGGCCACCAAAGGTTGAGCGATTATAATCAGGGATGCTCAAGAGGGCAGAATTAGAGGAGCGCAGATATCTCGGGGGGGGGGGGGTGCTGGAGGAGATTACAGAGATAGGGAGGGGGCGAGGCTGAGAATTTTGAAATTGAGGCGTTGCTTAACCGGGAGCCTATGTAGGTCAGCAAGCATAGGGGGTGATGGGCTAACGGGACTTGGTGCGAGTTAGGACACAGGCAGCCGAGTTTTGGATGACCTCAAGTTTACGTAGGGTGGAATGTGGGAGGCCAGCCAGGGGTGCGTTGGAATAGTCAAGTCTCAAGGCCTGGGTTATACTCTTCCTACCCTAGGAGGGTCGGGGTAGGACGTCCAACTGTTACCCCACGTTTCCACTAAGGACTTGCGTCGAGGGGACAGCGATTGGTGTTAGAGCTCTTATACTCTGTCTCTCCTTGCTGGAAGCAAGGGGTTGATGAATTTATCCTTGAACATTTCTTCTTATGGATTCCTCATTATTTGCAAATCCTTAAAACGTGTGGCAAGCTATAAGATTCCTGGGCAAAATTGGTTTAGGATTCAACCCAATTCATAATTGGAATGGCCAGCAGAGGTAAGAGAAACAGAGCAGCTTATTCAAAGTTTCAGGTTGGGAGAGTTAGAGAGATGAGCTTCGATGGGCTGAATGGCCTCGTCTTATCCTTGACTATTCTTATATTCTTAAACCTGATTTTTTTTTTGGCTCTAAGTTGCAAGGATAGAAGATATGGGAAATGCAACTGTGAAAAACAGTGCAGAATGGTTAATGGTTAATATACTGTATTCGCTGCTCACGATGCGGTCTCCTCTACAATGGGGAGACCAAACGCAGATTGGGTGACCGCTTTGCGGAACACCTCCATTCAGTCCGTAAGGGTGACCCTGAGCTTCCGGTCGCCTGTCACTTTAATTCTCCGCTTCAATCCCACTCTGAGCTCTCTGTCCTCGGCCTATTACATTGTTCCAATGAAGCTCAACGTAAGCTCGAGGAACAGCACCTCATCTTTCGATTAGACACTTTACAGCCTTCTGGACTCAACATCGAGTTCAACAATTTCAGACAATAATCCCTGCCCCCATTTTTCATGCTGTATGATTTTGCCATCCCCATTTGCAACATTTTATCTTTCCTGCCTCTTACATAAGCACAGTATGTTCTTTCAATTCCTTCCTCCCCTCCTAAACCCCCCCCCCCCCCCCCCCCCCACCCTGTCTCTGCACCTGCTTAATATCTGTTACATCTCCAGCTTTTTCCAGTTCTGATGAAGGGTCCCAGACCTGAAGCGTTAACTCTGTTTCTCTCTCCACGGATGTTGCCTGGCCTGCTGAGTGTTTCCAGCATTTTCTGTTGTTATTTCAGGTTTCCAGCATCCGCAGTATTTTGCTCTTGTTGCAGAATGGTTCTTCTGGGCTTGTGTTAAGATGGACCTGGGTTCTGAGTCGAGGTGCTTTGCATTGCATCGTGCTATCCCTGACCTGAGAGTGCTGAGACAGGAGGCAAAGGAGAAAGAACTTGTATTTATATGAAGCTTTGCACACTCTCAGGATGCCCCAATCCAATTCATAGCCTTCGCAACTACTTTTGAAGCGCAGTCAATGTTAAATGAAGCCGCCAATCTGCTTACACCAAGGTCCCACAAACAACACGTGAGGTAAATTTTACAGGGAATCTGTTTTTGACGCTGTTGGTTGTGGGAGGAATGTTGGCCCAGACACCGGGAAAACTCCCCCGCACCACCCCCTCCCCTCGCCCCCCCCCCCCACTCTTCAAATAGTGCAATAGGATGGAACAGGCAGACAGGGCCTCAGTACAAAGGCAGGTAAATATGCTCCACCACAAAGCTTTCTCCACCAAGCTCCAACAGAGTGCCTGAGAATCAAGGTCAGTTGAGCGCCCTCGAATGCACCAGAACATAAGAACATAAGAAGTAGGAGCAGGAGGTGGCCATTCGGCCCCTTGAGCCTGCTCCGCCATTCAGTAAGATCATGGCTGATCTTCACCCTCAACTCCACTTTCCCTCCCGATCACCAAATCCCTTGATTCCCCTAGAGTCCAAAAACCTCTCTATCTCAGCCTTGAATATACTCAACGACTGAGCCTCCACAGCCCTCTGGGGCAGAGAATTCCAATGATTCACCACCCTCTGAGTGAAGAAATTCATCCTCATCCCAGTCTTAAATGGCCGACCCCTTATCCTGAGACTGTGCCCCCTGGTTCTAGACTCTCCAGCCTGGTCTAACCAAAACTACCCTGTCCATCCCCCTCAGAATCTTATATGTTTCAATGAAACAGTCTGACGTGTTTCTATTTCCCCACACATCTCAGTGAGCACTTTCTAGCCAATGTGCGCTGAATCAAGCATCGCTTTACCCACCAGGAACTGGGCTGTGCCTTTAACCAACTGTTGGGTGGTCCGGAGATGGTGGCCAGGAGATAGATGAGGTATATATATTTACAGTGCATAGCAAGGAACAGGCAACTGGCGGAATAATTGGGTATGGAGTGATTAAATGATTTCAGAAGTTAAGCAATGTTCATCTATTTACATTGATCACAGTTAATAGATACAGCACAGGTCTCCATTGCCACTGCTGGCTGACTATTGATGGCATCCTCTCCTGGTATCACATCATCCGTTACATCCTGGTTCACTGTAAAGATATAGCAGGAAATGCATTACACAGAATGATTACTATAATAATATTTTTGTTAAAATTACCATAATAATAACTTGCATGTACCAAAATATCTCTTAATGAACTGAGCTGACACTGCATTTATTTTACGATGTAATTTTTCCAATTCAATCTTTTAGCTGCAATGAGTATTGCCACTAAAATATTAATAATAATCTCCCAGGGACAGCTAAATTATTGAGCTGAAGACATAAATCTCAGCTGTGTGTGTTGCTGCGGAAAATAATGGCCTCACCCAGGAATGACCTCCTGACCTCGCCAGGTTGCCCTTTCACCCCGCGTAGTATTGGACCATAACTTAGGCTGCCCTGCAGCAATCAGGGCCCCCATTCTGGGTTCTAAGTTGAACTCTCCGCTGATTGATTTAGAATGTTTTGGACCAACCATGCTTCCATCTCTCTTCTCCCTTCACACGCCGAAGACTCCAATTTAGAACTCGAAACGTAAATCTCTTTCAGAAATAATTTCAACTGGCACGACAAGTGAAACTCTTAGACATAAGTTATCGCAGCAACTTGTTATGCTGCTTGTCTTGTGGGGTTTACACTAAAAGCACAAAATTACACACCTCAGAATGACATCCAAGTATTCACTTAGAATGCTTCCTCAATAGATCAGATTTTAGAGTCTCCTGACAGGCAAAAGGTCCCCATGGAATTACATAGTGGGGGAAATTCATTATAGTCCCATCTGGGGCGCCAATTTTTAAAAGTTGAAAAAGTTAGAGCCAGGCGCTAATGTCTTTCAACTTTTAAAACTTTTAAAAAATTTGGGTTTGCGCTCCAGGAGGGAAGTGGAAACACGTGAGAGTCTAACCAGCGCCCCTTGACATTCAATGGCATTACCATCGCCGAATCCCCCACCATCAACATCCTGGGGGTCACCATTGACCAGAAACTTAACTGGACCAGCCACATAAATACTGTGGCAACAAGAGCAGGTCAGAGGCTAGGTATTCTGCGGCGAGTGTCTCCTGACTCCCCAAAGCCTTTCCACCATCTATAAGGCACAAGTAAGGAGTGTGATGGAATACTCTTCACTTGCCTGGATGAGTGCAGCTCCAACAACACTCAAGAAGCTCGACACCATCCAGGACAAAGCAGCCCATTTGATTGGCACCCCATCCACCACCTTAAACATTGACTCCCTCCACCACCGGCGTACTGTGGCTGCAGTGTGTACCATCTACAAGATGCACTGCAGCAACTCACCAAGGCTCCTTCGGCAGCACCTCCCAAACCCGCGACCTCTTCCACCTATAAGGACAAGGGCAGCAGGCGCATGGGAACACCACCACCTCCAAGTTCCCCTCCAAGCCACACACCATCCTGACTTAAAAGTATATCGGCCGTTCCTTCATCGTCGCTGGGTCAAAATCCTGGAACTCCCTCCCTAACAGCACTGTGGGAGAACCTTCACCGCACGGACTGCAGCGGTTCAAGAAGACGGCTCACCACCACCTTCTCAAGGGGCAATTAGGGATGGGCAATAAATGCTGGCCTTGCCAGTGACGCCCACATCCCATAAGCGAATAAAAAAACCAGGCAGCAGGCGGGGCGGTAGGTGAGCAGCGCTGCACAATGGCTGCCGCGTTGGAAGGCTCCTTCCCTCTCTTAAAGGGAAGGGCCATCGCTGCAGGCTCTGCAAGGAAAAAACTTACCTGGTTCCTGACCGCAACCGTGATCCAGCCCGATCAGCCCCGGTGCACTGCAGCAAGAGTGCCGGGCTGATCGATCGCTGGCAAAGAAAACTGAAACAAAAAACAGAAATATAATTTCAGATATTTTTCCACTTAACTCGGCCACCTCGCCTTTAAGTATCACCCCCCCTCCCGCCCCGAAGTGCCCGGCCTCCCGATCAACGCCTCCTGCAGCTGCCGGTGTTTTCGCCCGGCGATGCTGCAGGGGGCGGAACCGAAGTTCGTGTCCGGGGCGATGCGCACGGCGATGACTTCACGATCTCCGGGCGCGGGAGATCGGGGCGCAACGCCATACTGTCGCTGCAAACCTCCCGCCGAATATCGCGGGAGTCGATCTTCTCGCCGCGCCCGGTCGGTAAGTGATTACCGCCCCCGTTATCGCCCCCCGGAGGCGATAACAGGAGATGCAAATGTACCCAATTTCTCCCCCATAGAATTTTACAGCACAGAAACAGGCCATTCGACCCAACTGGTCCGAGCCGGTGTTTATGCTCCACACAAGCCTCCTCCCACCTTACTTCATCTCACCATATCAGCAGATCCTTTCTCCCTCACGTACTTATCCAGCTTGCCCGTAAATGCACCTCTGCGATTTGCCTCAACCACTCCCTGTGGTAGCGAGTTCCACATTCTCACCATAGCGAAGATTGTGGCTCTAGTTACTTCTAGTAACTTATCTGGACTGACTCTTCTAGCACCTCACGGACAAGATAAATGAGCAAGCTTGTCACCTGATAGAACAGAAGTGTCCAAACCTCAGCAAAGCCCAAGCAACTCAGTCAGCTTTACAATTCTTACTTGTTGGTTGGTCCAGTTTATATTTTTTGGGCCTGGAGGTTTGAACAGGTCTGTTCCCGGCACTGTTGCTCCGTTGGCGAATATACCCTGAATGCGAACATCACGATCTGCTAGTGTCGGGTATCTACAAATTAATGGCAATAGGTCCCTGAAGGTGGCAGGACATATTGAGAGAGTGGTTAATAAAGCGTATGGTATCTTGGGCTTCATAAATAGAGGTATTGAGTACAAAAGTAGAGAAGTTATGCTGAACCTTTATAAAGCGCTGGTTGGGCCACAACTGGAGTATTGTGTCCAGTTCTGGTCACCACACTTTAGGAAGGATGTGAAGGCCCTTGAGAGGGTGCAGAGGAGATTTACCAGAATGGTTCCGGGGATGGGGGGATCTTAGCTACGAGGACAGGTTGGAGAAGCTGGATTTGTTTTCATTAGAGCAAGGATGATTTGATAGAGGTGTACAGGATGATGACGAGTTTGGATAGACTAGACAGAGAAAGGCTGTTCCCACTAGTTGATGGTACAAGGATTAGGGGTCACAGATTTAAGGTTTTGGGCAAGAGATACTGGGGGGTTGTGAGGAAAAACCTTTTTACGCAGCGAGTGGTGAGGACCAGAGTGGTGGAAACGGAAGTGGTGGAAACGGAGACCTCAATGTTTTCAAGGGGAGACCGGATAGGCACTTGAGGGAAATAAACTTGCAAGGCTACGGGGATAGAGCAGGGGAATGGGACTGACTGGATCACTCTACAGAGAGCCGGCACGGACTCGATGGGCCGAATGGCCTCCTTCTGTGCCATTATGACTCTATGGGGGCGATTTTGTGAATGGGGGTGCATTGGAGGCGGGACTGCTGCTTGTCGGGCCGATGTCCCGCCTCCATCGATTTGTGGCCAACCCACGCTATTTTCCCCTGATTGACCTTGTTAAACCCGCCCAGCGGGCTTAGCAGGCCAATCAAGGGAAAGCTGGTTGCAGAGCACATCAACGTATGACGTTTCATCTGTCTAAAAATTTTTGACAGATGAATTGTTATTGTTTGACAGCTCTGTGAAGCTGTCAAACACTGACATTCTCTGTAGTTTGATGAGGTCTTGCATACAGGACTCCTCAAACCTCTTTCTTTTACAGAAATGAGATGTTTGTTGCATATGAGAATGCAACGGCCATCTCTCATCTGCAACGCGAAGGTGCGAGACTCTCCGCATACAAACCGACTGAAGCCTGCAGGAAGAAACAAAGGTAAGTACACTTTTAAAAACACTTTGCACTTACCTCAGATACTCACCTCTCCACTCTTGCACCCATCACTTACCTTCACACCACACTTTTCCACCCCCCCCCCCCCCCCGACCCCCGCAGACCCAGTACTCGCCTCACTGAGCTGGCGGGTTTCGGAGCCTTCGGGAAGCCCGCACTTGTGAGGGCAAAAAGGGGATAATCCTATTTTCTGCCTGTTATCTACCTGTTAACAGGCAGTAAATAGGCTTTAATCCCTTCCCGCCTCCAAGGAGATGGGACCCGGCGCGGGTCGGCTACCCGCCTCCTGGCAAGATGGCACGGAGGCGGGTTGGGGACGGGATGGGCACCCGCCCCCAGATTCTGCCATTTTCTCGGCAGTCCCGCCTCCATACCCGCCTCCCCAGGGCTGGCAAAATCACCCCCTATGACTCTATGGATTCCAGCTTTATGGTCCTGGAAATCTGCCGCTGCCCATCCTGGTGTAAGTGCCAGGATGCACCCACTGGTGACCTCTGCCGCTGACCCCGCCAGAGCACGCGGGGTCCGGGAGTGGTCACCCTTTTTGCAGAATTCAGACGGATGCCGGCATCAGATTAGGGGCCAATCGAAGGCACCCACCAGAGGAGGGGAAGGCATAAAATTCAGATGTGGGTTCCCACTCCAGGATGAGGGGGAGGCTCACCTCCCAAACCCCGCCACCCACCCCCCGTACCGCAGAAAGATGCCTCTCGTGCTCTTTATTGCTCCTCATCCTTAGACACGCTTAGCCTCACTATCTTCCTACAGCACCTCTCCTCTGTTGTCCAGCTCCGTAAGACTGTCCTCACGTGGTTCCCACTCTTACTTATCCGATCGCAGCGATAGGAACCTCTAGCAATGACTCCTCTTCCCAATCCCGCATCATTACCTCTGGAGTCCTCCAAAGATCCATTTTTGGGCCCCTCCACTTCCTCGTCAACATGCTGCTGCCCCCTTGGTGACATCATCTACAGACATGGACTCAGCTTCGACATGTACGCTGATGACACCCAGCTCTGTCTCACTGCTACTCCTCCCAACCCCTCCACTGCCTCTGTGCTGTCAGACAGCTCTCCCGCCATCCAATTTTGGATGAACTACAATTCCTATCGTTATTTTCCATTTTATTTTTAATTTTTCTCGCTCTCACATGGCAGCTGTCGATCTTTCAGCCATTGCCATTTACACTTCATCTACAGCCATCTTTTGTTTCTTAACTTGTCCCATTACCATCTCCTTTTGCCTTGCACTATCATCCCTTTTGCCTTCCATCCTATCACAGACCTTCCCTTTTGTGCTTTCCTCCCCTCCCCTCCTTTCCCTGCCCCTACACTTGCTTAAAAACCTGTTCCATCTCCAGCTTTTTCCAGTTCTGACGAAGGGTCATCGGCCTGAAACGTTAACTCTTGTTTCTCTCTCCGCAGATGCTGAGTGTTTCCAGCATTTTCTGTTTTTATTACAATCCCCCTCCAGCTGACCCTCGGGAACAGGAGGAGGCCAATTCAGCCCCTTGAGCCGGTTCCACCATTTAATTGTGATATAGGGCAGTTAGAAAGATTAACTGTAGTCATCTGGCAGTGTTCTCTGACTATATATGCTGTGCCCATTTGTATTTCTTCACTTCACCTGACGAAGGAGCAGCGCTCCGAAAGCTTGTGATTTCAAATAAAGCTGTTGGACTATAACCTGGTGTTGTGCGACGTCTCACTTTTGACCATTCAATTAGATCATGCTGATCTGTACCTCAACTCCTTCCATTTCTGCTGTGCTTTCTTCCTCCCTTCCCTCTACCATTGGCAATTAGACATTCAGCCGCCTGGGCCTCACGTTCTGGAATTCCCTTCATTAACCTCTGAGCCTCTCCACCTCCCTCCTCAAAATCCAGCCCTTTGCTTTCCGAATAACTCCTTCTTTGGTTCGGTGCCCATTTTGTCGGTAGGCTTCTGTGAAGCAACTTGAGAGGCTTTTCTACTGCAAAGATGCTACATAAATACAAAAGTGAGAAGTCGCACAACACCAGGTTATAGTCCAACAGTTTTATTTGAAATCACAAGCTTTCGGAGCGCTGCTCCTTCGTCAGGTGAAGTGAAGGAATACGAATCGGCAAAGCATATATCGACAGAGAACAATGCCTGTGTAGCGTACAATGTCAGATGACTACAGTTAATCTTTCTGACTGACTGACTATATATGCTTTGCCGATTCGTATTTCTTCACTTTACCTGACGAAGGAGCAGCGCTCCGAAAGCTTGTGATTTCAAATAAAACTGTTGGACTATAACCTGGTGTTGTGCGACTTCTCACTTTTGTCCACTCCAGTCCAACACCGGCATCTCCGCAACATAAATACAAGCCGTTGTTGTTGTTAGTAGTCAGGTCCTCAACACTGCGGAATTCTTCGCCTCCTTCAGTCTTCTGCTCCCCTACAATCTTAAGGCATTTAAAATTCATGCTTGGTGCCTCCTGGCCATTACTTCCTGACTTCCCTCATTTTCTATTTTCCGCCGGTGTCAAATTCCGTCTGATGACGCTCCTGCGAGGCCCCTTGGGATGTTTTACCGTTAAAGGCACCATATAAATGCAAGGCGCTTGTTGTTGTTATTGTTGGTGGTGTCCTTGACCTTTCACCTGAGATCCTCACGAACAGCAAGGATGCACAGCAGCAGTTGGTAGGAGGTGAGTCCTGCCCATGGCTGATGGGAATTGTGCAACTCTTCTTCCAGTTGTGCCTCAGAACGTCCCAAAGCACAGCCAATGAATGATAGAATCATGGGGGTAGAAATTAGGTCGCGCCCCATTTGGGGCGCAAATATCGTCCGGACGCAAATATTAGCGCCTGGCGCTAATTATCGGCACTGACGGGAAACTTCACTTTTACCGCCCCGGGAGGTGAGTGGAGCGCTAAAGCAGGCGCTGCACACCTCTCTTAAGGCGCAAAGGCCGAGCAGTGAGGCGCTAACTCGGAGCGCTGGCGAAGCTCATGTAATGTCAGTCAGCAATGGAACACACACACAATGGCACGGGCCAGTTCTTAAAGGGGATGGTTAATCTTGCTTTCCATTCATTGCTGCCTTGAATCTCGGCCTGGAGAGACTTGCACATCAAATGTGCTGGAAAGAACAATGGAGCGCACCAGGCAAAGAGCTCAGAGTGCAGCTCCCACGGTCTCTGCTAAATCGATACAAGGAATGGCAAATCAAAATGAACCTGCAAAGTGCTGCTCAGTACCCAAAACTCCTTCACACAACGTTGAATCTCTCCAGAAGTCTCTCCCTCTCTCTCTCAGAATGCGTAGTTCAAAAATGCCACCAACAATAAAAGACAGGAAGAGGCCCCCTTTAAATAGCGCCCCCCCCCCAGCCCCACAGCGATTGATAGCGTTCCAGTCTTCTGGTCGTTGGAAGCGCCAGGCGGTAAGGCAGGGGGCGCCACTCAATTTCCGCTACGGGGCGCCCCAAGGGCGTTGCACCATGGAATGACGTCACAATCTGCGCGCGCAGGTGGTCGCAGCGGTAAGTTTTAGCGCCGCCGCACAATCTCAAGTTAAGTTCTCGAGCGGCGCAAACATCGCTGCGCCCGGGCGTTAGCGGCTTTGCGCCCCATTAGCGCCCTCTTAAGGCGCTAACGGGTGGCGCAACCAAGTGAATTTTTACCCCATGGAATCTTACAGCACAGAAGGAGGCCACTCGGTCTGTCGTGCCTGCGCTGGCTCTTTGAAAGAGCAGTCCAATTTAGTCCCACACCCTAGCTTTCTCCCCGTCACCCTGCAAATTAGTCCTCTTCAAGTACATGTCTAATTGCCTTTTGAAAGTTCCAGTGGAATCTGCTTCCAGCTCCCTTTCAGGTGGCGCGTTTCAGATCTTAACAACCCTCTGTGTGAAAAAAAAGTCTCCTCATTTCCCCTCTAGTGCTGCACTGTCGGAGGTGCCGTCTTTCGGATGAGACGTTAAACCGAGGCCCCGTCTGCTCTCTCAGGTGGACGTAGAAGATCCCATGGCCACTATTTCAAAGAAGAGCAGGGGAGTTCTCCCCGGTGTCCTGGGCCAATATTTATACCTCAACCAACATAACAAAAAAACAGATTATCTGGTCATCATCACATTGCTGTTTATGGGAGCTTGCTGTGCGCAAATTGGCTGCCGTGTTTCCCACATTACGACAGTGACTCCACGTCAAAAAAAAAGTACTTCATTGGCTGTAAAGCGCTTTGAGACATCCGGTGGTCGTGAAAGGCGCTATATAAATGCAAGTCTTTCTTTCTAGTTCATTTGCCAATTATTTTAAATCGGTGACCTCTGGTTACTGACCCACTTGCCAGAGGAAACAGTTTCTCCCTACTTACTCTGTCAAAACTGCTCATAATTTTGAATAACTCTATTAGGTCTCCCCTTAACCTTCTCTGCTTTAAGGAGAACAATCCCAGCTTCTCCAGTCTCTCCACATAACTGAAGTCCATCATAATATCCTTCTATTCCTTTCTCCCTCGTGTGTTTATCTAGCTTCCCATTAAATGCATCGGTGCTATTCGCCTCAACTACTCCCTGTGGTAGCGAGTTCCACATTCTAACCACGCTCTGGGTAAAGAAGTTTCTCCTGAATTACCTACTGGATTTATTAGTGACTATCTTATATTTATGGCCCTAGTTCTGGTCTTCCTCGCAAGTGGAAACCTCTAGCCTATCAAACCCCTTCATAATTTTAAAGACCTCTATCAGGTCACCCCTTAATCTTCTCTTTTCTAGAGAAAAGAGTCCCAGCCTATTCAATCTTTCCTGATAGTTATAATGTCTCAGTTCTGTTATCATTTAATAAATCTTTTTTGCACCCTCTCCAGTGCCTCCATATCCTTTTTATAATATGGAGACCGGAACTGTTCACAGTACTCCAATTGTGGCCTAACCAAGGGTCTATACAAGTTTAACATAACCTCTCTGCTTTTCAATTCTATCCTTCTAGAAATTAAACCCAGTGCTTTGTTTTTTTTTATGGCTTTATTAACTTGCGTCACTACTTTTAGTGCTTTGTGTCTCTGTACCCCCAGATCCTTCTGTTCCTCTACCCCATTTAGACACTTATTTACCAAGGAGTATGTGGGCTCCTTATTCTTCCTATCTTAATGTACCACATCACACTTATCTATATTGAAGTTCATTTGCCAATTACACGCCCATTCTGCAAGTTTATTAATATCTTCCTGTATTTTATCGCAGCCCTCCTCTGTATTAACTACAACCCCCAATTTGGTGTCGTAAGCAAATTTTGAAATTGCACTTCTGATTCCCGAGTCCAAATCGTTTATGAAAATGGTGAACAGCAGTGGTCCTAGCACCGATCCCTGTGGAACACCGCTTCCCACTCTGAGTAACTACCTTTAACCCCCTACTCCCTGTTTTCTGTTTTATAGCCAGCTTGCTGTCCATTCTGCTACTTGTCCCCTGACTCTACGGGCTGGATTTTCATTGACCCGTGGAGGCGGGTTTGGAGGCGTGTGGGGGGGGTTAAAATTGCGAAAACTGGCGGGCGGGCACAAGTCCGCCTCCATCCCGCCTCCACGCAATTTTCATTAAATCGTGTCTGCTGGTCCCGACTCCGTCCCACCTTTAAGAGGCAGGATAGGCTGTTAAGGCCCTTAGCAAGCACTAAATTGGCTCTATAATGCCATTTTGAAAGGCCTTTGTGATTTTAACCCTTGATCTACGTGAAGCACGCCTGTTCTGAACCACGATTGTGAAACCTGGTGAGAGCACATTTGGATAGCTGACTATCAGCTGCAGGTCCACTATTACAACGGAGATGTGATGAAGGTAGTAGTAGTATTAGGTCTGAAAGTAGTAATATTAGGTCTGAAAGTCGCCTCTGATGCTGCTGCTGCATTGAAGGTCTTCAGAGACTGCCTGGCCTTTGCTGTGAGAGGACCTGGATGCAAAAAAAACTCTCTCTTTCTCTCTCTCTCTCTCTCCCCCTTAGAGCTGCTGTACATTTTGCATCCAGGTCCTCTCACAGCAAAGGCCAGGCAGTCTCTGACCTACAATGCAGCAGCAATGATGACATCATCAGAGGCGACTTTCAGACTGAAACCACTAATTGGTTCATGGGTTCCCACATGCTGGAACTCAATTGCCCAATTAGGTGAAAATTGCATCAATCTCCCACATCCAATTGCAGTCGGGTGGATAACACGAAATGCGGATGACACGACCCCAACCCGCCCCAGTATCAAAATCCAGCCCGTACATGTTCTGATCTTAGTCTTGAGTTTACTATATGATAGCTTATCAAAGGCCTTTTGGAATTCCAAATATATTACGTCGACTGAATTATCCTTAACGACCTCCTTTTTTGTTACTTCTTCAAAGAATTCAATAAGATTATTCAAACATGACTTTCCCTTTTGAAATCCCTGCTGACTACTCTTTATTATATTTTCAGTCTCGATGCTTTACTATCACATGTTTGAGTAAGGATTACATTATCTTTCCTAATTGGTCTATGGTTCCCTGGATTTGTCCTATCTCCCTTTTTAAATATCGGAATCACATTAGCTGTCCGCCACTCCTCTGGCGCTATTCCCTTTTCGAATGAATTTTTAGATATATGTAATAGTGCCTTTGCTATCTCTTCCCTAACTCCTTTCACTTGTTTTCATTCTACATCTTGCAGGGCACAAACAGCTCTTCAAGACAGACACTACTGCTAAACTTTGCCAAGTATCTACTGCTAGGACTGTCCGGAAACAAGAATCGCTTTGCCAATAAAGTCAAGTGGTCGTCGCATGCCGAGGACCGGAGACTCTTGGCTCTGCTGGTCACTTGTCAGTTCCAAGTCATTTAGGTAACTGGCGGCAAGAATCTGCCACGGGTATTGATCGGGTCTCCTGACTACAGGCTATCAAGACTGCTTGAAGGCAGATGTCTCTCAGTAACACTGGAGAGGACACTGGCAGCACACTGTTTAAGTTTCCTGGGTGAATGGAAGAGTCCCAGATCTACGAACCAGATTCACTAACAGCAGATTGCTAAGCATGCCAGAAGGCTGAAGACTCTCTGGGCTGGATTTTCATTGACCCGTGGAGTCGGGTTTGGAGTCGGGGTGGGGGGTGGTTAAAGTTGCAGATTCGGGGGTCCCGACCCCATCCCGACTCCAACCCGCCTCCATGCCAGTTTCTCTGGCGGCGGGTACCCGACCTGTGCTGAGACCCGACTCCCATAGTCGGGAAGGGATTAGTGACAATTAACTGCCTGTTAACAGGTAGTTAACAGGCAGTTTTTTGCATAATCCCTATTTTAAAAAGAAAAGTGTGGGCTTCCCGAGAGGTGGTAACCACGCCAAGTTATCGGGCCGGGCTGTGGGTCTGCAGGGGTTGGAGGGGTCGATATGTCCGGTGGGCAGGTGAGTGATGAGTGCATGTGTGCAGAGGTAAATGTGTAAGGTAAGTGCTAAGTGTTGGAAAAAGTTTTACTTACCTTAACTTCCTCCTGCAGGTGTCAACCCTTCAGTTCTCGGGAGTTAGAAATCTCACCGGCACAGAAAGCAGGAAAGCCGTGGTTCTGTCAAAAACTGCAGCCTTCTGTTTTCTGTGCTGGAATGATTTCTAACTCAGCCTGAGAGGAAGGACTGAAGTTAGAAATCATATTGTCAGTGTTTGACAGCTTCACAGAACTGTCAAACGCTGATATTTCATCTGTCAAAAGCTCTTGACAGATGAAATGTCAGTCTGTGACGTCACCTGTTGCCGGGTGGCCCTTAATTGGCCTGCTGAGCCCACTGGGCGGGCTCAACAAGGTCAATCAAGGGAAAATACAGTGGGTTGGCCACATCTCGATGGAGGTGGGTTCACAAGCCAGAATGTGTGATTCCCGACCCCAACCCGACCCCAGTTTCAAAATCCAGCCCTCTCTGTTTACATGGTCAGGTCCACTGGCTTCAGGCTAACATTTCAGGCAGAATCCCCTTTAATTCTGTTTACAAAAGTCTTCTCAAACTCTATTTTTTTTCATTCATTTCTCATGCAGATGGCTTATAGCAATGGAAGGGGAAAAAAGGCACTCTGATGCCCCGATTTTAACTCCAAGTGGATTCCCCGCTCAGGCCCGAGTTAAAATTACAGTCGGGTCTCAATTATGTCATCGGGCCGCCACACGCATATGTAAAGAAGGACCCTGTTGGCTCCGGGCGCCTGTCCTTTCTGCCTGCTCAGGAGAGCAGGTTAAAATTGCAGATATTGCGATTATTGCGGTTTTCGAACAGGTAAGAGCCAGGGGGCGATTTTAACTGCCCGCCCGCTAGGTTTCTGCTGAGCGAGTAGGGTTAAAATCACGCCCCACCCCATGAATTTCCTTCTAAGAGTGATCACTGATAACTGCTGAAGGTACAGACCCAGCCGATTGGCGGTCTGTCCAAGCCCTCAGGCCACCAGCCATGTCACTCTGCGATTTGCTTTACCCTGTGTTCTGTTGGATTTATTCACTATTGGAGTCCATGCCGCTATAAACTCTAACATGAAAAGGCCTCAAAAGGGATTGGAATTACCCGGGAAGGCTTGTCCACCCTGCAAGTGTGGAACTAAAACAGTAAATGCACGCATGATACAGTGGGCTGCGATGTCTTGAAATGACTACACGCGGGTTGAGCACTGGAAGCTCAAACTCAATTGAGGACAGTCAGGTTTAATTGGGAGCAGACTGACAGTGATAATATGTGACAGAGGTCTCAGTTAAACACCCGCTTGTCTGTGTCAGCAACAACACGGGGGTTTTTTTTCTCATTACTGTCTCAGGGCAATGAATGTTTGAAGTCGGGCAAAGCCAGATAGAAAGGAGATTGGGTCAAGTAAGGCAGAATATACAAAGGGATTGGAGTATAAGAATAAAGAAGTCTTACTGCAATTGTATAGGGCCTTGGTGAGATCACACCTGGAGTATTGTGTACAATCTTGGGGGTTTTAGCGCCCCAAAATATTTAGCGCCCCAGTGGCCGATTTTACTAGGTAGCGCCCCGAGAGGGAGGAGGGGCGCTACTGGAAGTGCCCCACGTCCCTCTTGGGGCGCTGCGAGGCAATATCGCGCGCTACGTGCCACGGTACTGCGGGCCTTCCTCCCCTTATTAAAGGGGAGGGGCCTGGCGCAGCGCGTCCCGGCGCCCAGCTGGGCCACCAGGGATCGGGAGTGCCGGCAAATAAGCCCGGCACTCAAGAGGAGTGCCGGGCTCACGGAGAGCAGCCGGCACACGCGGGGGGGGGGGCTTCATGGGGGCCGGGGACGGGGGCAGGTGCTGGCAGGCGGCCAGCAACAAAAATGGCCGCCCGCCACCTCCCCTTTAACTAGCGCTGCCCCAGCCACAGGTAGGCCCCCCTGACCCCGGCGGACATAGCGTCCGGCGGTAAGTCGGGGGGGCGCCACCCAATATTACAGCCGGGGCGTGAGCGGGGTGCTGCGCACAGCGATGACGTCATCACCGGCGGCGCAGTGCTGTGCGGTGCTAAGCTAACCTCCCGCTAAATTTTGCGGGAGGCGCTAGCGGCGCCGCACCCAGGCGCTAGTTGATGTGCGCCCCGTTAGCACCCTTTTAGGCCGCTAACGGGAGGCGCAAATCAACTGAATTTAGCCCCCTTGGTCTCCTTGTCTTCGAGGGAGTGCAACAAAGGTTCACTGGACTGATTCCTGGGATGGGGAGATTGTCCTATGAGGAGAGATTGAGTAGACTAGCCCTATATTCCCTAGAGTTTAGAAGAATGAGAGGCGATCTCATTGAAACATATAACATTCTTAAGGGGCTTTACAGGGTAGATGCAGGGAGGATGCTTCCCCCGGCTGAGGAGTCTATAACTAGGGGATCACAATCTCAGAATAAGGGGTCGGCCATTTAGGACTGAGATGAGGAGAAATTTCTTCACTCAGGGGGTGGTGAATCTTTGGAATTCTCTACCCCAGGGGGCTGCGGAGGCTCAGTTGTTGAGTATATTTAAGACAGAGATCGATAGATTTTTGGATACTAAGGGAACAAGGGATATGGAGATTGGGCGGGAAAGTGGAGTTGAGGTTGAAGATCAGCCATGATCTTATTGAATGGTGGAGCAGGCTCGAGGGGCCGAATGGCCTACTCCTGCTCCGATTTCTTATGTTGTTATGTTTTTATGATTTGTATTTTGAATTGATTTGACCTGTTGTTGGAATCGAGGTCTATGCCCATATTTAATTCAGCCATATATCCAGGCATGCAGTGACTACGCACAGTTTCAATTGTCAGGTGTCCTCAGTCGTAGCATTCTCACCACCTCAGAAGGTTGTGGGCTTGAAGGTTGTCCCTCTCCTGGACCTCAGCCCGTAATCTAAGGCTGACCCTTCAGTGCAGTACTGGGGGAGAGCTGCATTGTCAGAGGGGCTGGCTTTCAGTAATGGGGGTAGGTCTCGACTTTGCGCAATCGTGTGCAACGGTCGATCGCGAGTCGGCTTCTCGTTTTACATCTCTCCTGATTTTTAATTTCCATTGACTTCATGGAACTGAGCTCCGCTGTTCATCCTAACAAGGTGAGACAGGGAGATCAAAGGGCTCACTTTAAACAACAGAATTCTATGTATTACATGTCCTTTGATACCAGCCTCCCGTCCCCCCTTCGAAATGCAACTTGATACTGTGTCAAATCAGCTAACTTGAAGTGGCAGTCACTGGTTCTGACTGTATATTTTTACGTTTTGAGAGCTTTACGGTTTGAAAATCAATTTATTCGGGAAGAGAGGAAGCGCTTTTCAGTTTTAAATGCAAAAAATCCGGATGTGCCGACAGGAAGTTTAGCAACTTTGTTCCGGGGTCGGCATTGGTTGGGTTCAGCGCGATGTGATCCAAATATTAGCCAAGTCGAGTTTACTCAAGCCAAGCTGAACACGACGAACTATTTCACGCAATACTCCAGGGTGGGTGTTTAAGTGGTAAGTGGGTACCCCACTGTTGCCCTTAGTGGCCCTGGGATCTAGGTAGGACGGTGGCAATCAGCCAGGGTGATTGCTCCCAATCACTCTCCCGTAACCCCTGCTGAAAATGATGTGAACAAAGATAGAAAGACTCGCATTTCTATCGCTCCTTTCACAACCTTGCAACGGCCCAAAGCACACTGCAGCTAATGAAGTACTTTTGAAGTGTAGTCCCTGTTGTAATGAAGGAAACGCAGCAGCCAATTTAAGAACATAAGAAATAGGAGCAGGAATAGGCCACTAGGCCCCTCGAGCCTGCTCCGCCATTCAACAAGATCATGGCTGATCTTGGGCTCAAAGCCACTTCCCTACCCGCTCCCCATAACCCTTCACTCCCTTATCTTGCAAAAATCTGTCTATCTCCACCTTAAATGTATATAATGACCCAGCCTCCACGGCTCTCTGGGGCAGAGAATTCCACAGATTTACGACCCTCTGAGAGAAGAAATTCCTCCTCATCTCAGTTCTAAAAGGGCGACCCTTTATTCTGAAACTATGCCCCCGCGTTCTAGATTTCCCCACGAGGGGAAACATCCTCTCTGCATCCACCCTGTCGAGCCCCCTCAGTATCTTATATGTTTCAATTTGCACACAGCAAGATCCCACAAACATCAATGAAATAAATGACTGGATCATCTTTTTGCGTGGTGTTGGTTGAGGGGTATATATTGGCCAGGACGCCAGGCAGAAGTCCCCGACTCTTCTCCGAGACAGTGCCATGGGATCTTTTACGTCCGCCCGAGAGGGCAGATGGGACCTCGGTTTAATGTCTCTTCCAAAAGACAACAGTGAAGCGCTCCCTCGAAGTGTCAGCCTAGATTGTCTAGCTCAGGTCTCTGGAGTGGGACTATGAACCCACAACCTTCTGACTCAGCTGCAAGTGTGTCACCCACTGGGCCACGGCTGACCTATAGAGGCAACCTTCAGAAATAAAAACAGAAAATGCTGGAAATACTCAGTGACATGAATCTTGTCATTCATGGAAAATGACTTCTGAAATAATACTGGGCGGCCTGCTGGTGGCGCTGTCCAGGGAGAGTATAAATACTCGGGCACGGGCCCAGCTTGCGCAGGACATTCTTAACAGGAACTAGTGAAGGACACAACTAGACCTCCATGTTGAAAAACAGTTGATTAAAGCTTTGTTTAACGCTTAGACCAAGTGCCTAGTAGTTTTCTTACATCACTCAGCAGGTCAGGCAGCATCTGTGGAGAGAGAGACAGAGTCAACGTTTCAGGTCGATGACCCTTCGTCAGAACTGGAAAAAGCTGGAGATGGAACAGGTTTTTAAGCAAGTGCAGGGGCAGGGAAAGGGGGGAGGGGAGGAAAGCACAAAAGGGAAGGTCTGTGATAGGATGGAAGGCAGGAGAGAGTAAGAGACAAAAGGGATTGATGGTGCGAGGCGATAGGAGATGGTAATGGGACAAGTTAAGAAACAAAAGATGACTCTAGATGAGGTGTGAATGGCAATGGCAGAATGATCGACAGCTGCCGTGTGAGAGAGAGAGAGAAAAATAAATTTCAGACAACCTTCAAGTTTAGATGGGACATGGTTCAGCTGGGATTTCTTCCCTCCACAGTCAAACAGCCCACCTACCTCTCTGCCGAATGCTTACACTTGAAGAATTTCTCCTTGGCTGAGGTAAAGTTGGTTGAACTAATAGAAATGAGTCATTATTCTTGGACAAGTGCGGAGAAGGTTGGAAAGGGGGAGAATATAGCGAATCAGCAAATGCATAGAGCCGTATTCCCTACCCTCTGAGCTATGAAATGTTAAATCATAAATAATGTAAAAGCAGTTCTGTTGCCGAGCCAGATAGTTTTATTGCGCAGCGCACATAAAATATTCATACTACAACTCCAATTTGTTTTATTCAAAGGTAGGAAAGTCGTTTTTCTTTTTCTGGCATTCTATACGTGCAGAAGCAACAAAAAAGCCAGTTAGGACTGAACGATTCTTTTACCCGTCAGGATTGAACATATCGACCACCTCACGGTGAGTACACCCGCACTGCAAGAGGCTTCTGCCTTGGCCATCGACAAGATCGCAGCGATGCAGGCCACCATTTTCCCTACAGGCTGAGCGCTCGAATCACCGGCCCATAAGGCATTTGATAAAGTGTCACATGTTGGCTTGCCAGCAAAGTTGAAGCCCATGGAATAAAAGGGACAGTAGCGGCATGGATACGAAATTGGCTAAGTGACAGGAAACAGAGAGTAGTGGTGAATGGTGGTTTTTCGGACTGGAGGAAGGTAAACAGTGGTGTTCCCCAGGGGTTGGTACTAGGACCACGGCTTTTCTTGATATATGTTAGTGACTTGGACTTATGTGTACAGGGCACTATTTCAAAATTTGCAGATGACACAAAACTTAGAAGTATAGTGAACAGGGATAGACTTCAAGAGGACTTAGGGATAGACTTCAAGAGAACTTAGACAAGCTGGTGGAATGGGCGTACGAAGTTTAACGCAGAAAAGTGTGAAGTGATACATTTTGGTAGGAAGAACGAGGAGAGGCAATATAAACTAAAGGTACAATTCTAAAGGGGGTACATGAACAGAGCGACCTGGGACTATATGTGCACAAATCGTTGAAGGTGGCAGGACAGGTTGAGAAAGTGATTGAAAAGCATACGGGATCCTGGGCTTTATAAATAGAGGCATAAAGTACAAAAGCAAGGAAGTTATGATGAATCTTTATAAAACACTGGTTTGGCCACAACTGGAGTATTGTGTCAAATTCTGGGCACCGCACTTTAGGAAGGATGTGAAGGCCTTAGAGAGGGTGCAGAAAAGATTTACAAGAATGGTTCCAAGGATGAGGGACTTCAGTTACTTGGATAGACTGGAGAAGCTGGGGTCGTTCTCCTTGGAGCAGAGAAGGTTGAGAGGAGATTTGATCGAGGTGTTCAAAATCATGAGGGGTTCAGACAGAGTAGATAGAGAGAAACTGTTCCCATTGGCAGAAGGGTCGAGAACCAGAGGACACAGATTTAAGGTGATTGGCAGAAGGTCCAAAGGCGACATGAGGAAAAACTTTTTTATGCAGCGAGTGGTTATGATCTGGAATGCACTGCCTGAAAGGGTGGTGGAGGCAGATTCAATCACGGCTTTCAAAAGGGAATTAGATAAGTACCTGAAAGAAAAAAATTGCAGGGCTACGAGGAGAGGGCGGGGGGAGTGGGACTAGCTGAAGTGCTTTTGCAGAGAGCCGGCACGGACTATGATTCTATGATTCTATAATCCTTCTCCGGCAGTAATAACTCTGAAATAAACATGCGCCTGTCAGCCGTGCTCATTCCGGTTTTGCCTCCAACGCAGTGGAAACTGTTCGCCAATGAGGGGAGGTCCCACAGTGCCGGGAGTCTTGACGTATTATAGAGGCCTTTCAAAAAGAAGCACTTTGCCCATTAGAGTAGCCTAATGGTTACAGTACCACACTAGTGCCATGATGGCAAATTCAACCCAATGGCAGCAATTTTAACCCAACTCGCCCACCAGCAAACTGACGGGACCGGATGGTTTTACACCCCGCCCTATTTTACTCGCTATTGAAGTCATATCGGGTGGGGCGTTAAACCAGGGTTCCACCCAATCCTGTGGGTTTCATGCCCGGTGAATTGTTAAAATTCCCCTCAATAAATCTGGCAAACTGTGGCTTAGCGCCAGAACAAAAATGGCCAGGCTGACTGCCGGGTATTTGTTAAAAACACAACTGCTATACTAATATTCAGGGGTGAGAACCCAGTCTGGCCTACAGGTGACTCCAGTCCCACACTCTGTGGTAGAATCTGAGGGGGTGATTTTGCTAATGGGGAGCTTTTGGAGGCGGGACTCCCACTTGTCGGGTTTTAGTCCCGCCTCCATCAACTTCTGGCCAACCCGCACTATTTTCCCTTGATTGACCTTGTTAAGCCCGCCCAGCGGGCCTAGCAGGCCAATTAAGGGGAAGTTGGTTGCAGAGAACGTCAACGTATGATGTTTCATCTGTCAAAAATTTTTGACAGATGAATTGTCATCGTTCGACAGCTCTGTGAAGCTGTCAAACACTGACATTCTCTGTAGTTTGATGAGGTCTTAAATTCAAGATCTCATCAAACAGCTTTCTTTTGCAGAAATGAGATTTTTGATGCATTGGAGAATGCAACGGCCATCTGTCATCTCCAACGCGGAGGTGCGAGACTCTCCGCATACCCACCGACTGAAGCCTGCAGGAAGAAACAAAGGTAAGTACACTCTTTCTAACACTTTGCACTTACCTCAGATACTCACCTCTCCACTCTTGTGCCCATCACTTACCTTCACAGCACACCTTTTACACCCCCCCAGACCCCCGCAGACCCACTGCTCGCCTCGGTGACCTGGCGGGTTTCGGAGCCTTCGGGGAGCCCGCACTTGTGAGGGCAAAAAGGGGATAATCCTATTTTCTGCCTGTTAACTACCTGTTAACAGGCAGTTAATAGGCTTTAATCCCTCCCACCTCCAAGGAGACGGGACCCGGCGCGGGACGGCTATCCGCCTCCTGGGAAGATGGCACGGAGGTGGGTTGGGGGCGGGTTGGGGGCAGGTTGGGCACCCACCCCCAAATTCTACCATCATCCCGGCAGTTCCGCCTCCATACCCGCCTCCCCAGGGCTGGCAAAATCATCCCCAATGGTTCCCTAACAAACCACTCAGTTGTAAAAACAATGGGGGTAGACCCACCACCACCTTCTCAGGGCAACTAGGGATGGACAATAAATGCCGGCCTGGCCAGTGTCGCCCACATCCCAAGTGAGAAATGTGAAGAGGGCTATGACAGGCTCGGTTGGCACCCGCCCAGTTTTGAACCACGGAGGCCAATTTCGGTTGAAAAGAAATGAAATGAGCCCTATTTAAGAGCATCAAATCAAAGCAAAATACTGCAGCACAATTTGAAATAAAAAGAGAATGTGCTGGAAACCACTCAACAGGGTGGGCAGCATCTGTGGAGAGAGAAACAGAGGGGCCAACATAGTGATAGTGAGTGATAACAGAGTGATAGAGAGTGAGGGCTGAGAGAGAGATAGAGAGTGAGGGATGAGAGAGTGATAGAGAGTGAGGGATGAGAGACTGATAGAGAGTGAGGGATGAGAGAGTGATAGAGTGAGGGATGAGAGAGTGATAGAGAGTGAGGGATGAGAGAGTGATAGAGTGAGGGATGAGAGAATGATAGAGAGTGAGGGATAACAGAGTGATAGAGAGTGAGGGATGAGAGAGTGACAGACAGTGAGGGATGAGAGAGTGATAGAGAGTGAGGGATGAGAGACTGATAGAGAGTGAGGAATGAGAGAGTGATAGAGTGAGGGATGAGAGAGTGATAGAGAGTGAGGGATGATAGAGTGATAGAGAGTGGGGAATGATAGAGTGATAGAGAGTGAGGGATGAGAGAGTGATAGAGAGTGAGTGATAACAGAGTGATAGAGAGTGAGGGCTGAGAGAGAGATAGAGAGTGAGGGATGAGAGAGTGATAGAGAGTGAGGGATGAGAGACTGATAGAGAGTGAGGGATGAGAGAGTGATAGAGAGTGAGGGATGAGAGACTGATAGAGAGTGAGGAATGAGAGAGTGATAGAGTGAGGGATGAGAGAGTGATAGAGAGTGAGGGATGATAGAGTGATAGAGAGTGAGGGATGAGAGACTGATAGAGAGTGAGGGATGAGAGAGTGATAGAGTGAGGGATGAGAGAATGATAGAGAGTGAGGGATAACAGAGTGATAGAGAGTGAGGGATGAGAGAGTGATAGAGAGTGAGGGATGAGAGACTGATAGAGAGTGAGGGATGAGAGAGTGATAGAGTGAGGGATGAGAGAGGGATAGAGAGTGAGGGATGATAGAGCGATAGAGAGTGAAGGATGAGGGAGTGATAGAGAGTGAGGGATGAGAGAGTGATAGAGAGTGAGGGAATGAGAGAGTG
Organism: Squalus acanthias; assembly: GCA_030390025.1. NCBI lineage: Eukaryota > Metazoa > Chordata > Chondrichthyes > Squaliformes > Squalidae > Squalus > Squalus acanthias. Next base: position 12,507,072 of record CM059450.1, read on the forward strand.
ATAGAGAGTGAGGGATGATAGAGTGATAGAGAGTGAGGGATGACAGAGTGATAGAGAGTGAGGGATGAGAGAGTGATAGAATGAGGAATGAGAGAGTGATAGAGTGAGGGAATGAGAGAGTGATAGAGAGTAAGGGATTGAGAGAGTGATAGAGAGTGAGGGATGAGAGAGTGACAGAGAGTGAGGGATGAGAGAGTGATAGAGAGTGAGGGATGAGAGAGTGATAGAGAGTGAGGGATGAGAGACTGATAGAGAGTGAGGGATGAGAGAGTGATACAGTGAGGGATGAGAGAGTGATAGAGAGTGAGGGATGATAGAGTGATAGAGAGTGGGGAATGATAGAGTGATAGAGAGTGAGGGATGAGAGAGTGATAGAGTTAGGAATGAGAGAGTGATAGAGAGTGAGGGATGATAGAGTGCTAGAGAGTGAGGGATGAGAGAGTGATAGAGAGTGAGGGATGAGAGAGTGATAGAGTGAGGAATGAGAGAGTGATAGAGTGAGGGAATGAGAGAGTGATAGAGAGTGAGGGATTGAGAGAGTGATAGAGAGTGAGGGATGAGAGAGTGATAGAGAGTGAGGGATGAGAGAGTGATAGAGAGTGAGGGATAACAGAGTGATAGAGAGTGAGGGATGAGAGAGTGATAGAGAGTGAGGGATGAGAGAGTGATAGAGAGTGAGGGATGAGAGAATGATAGAGATTGAGGGATAACAGAGTGATAGAGAGTGAGGGATGAGAGAGTGATAGAGACTGAGGGGTGAGAGAGTGATAGAGAGTGAGGGATAACAGAGTGATAGAGAGTGAGGGATGAGAGAGTGATAGAGAGTGAGGGATGACAGAGTGATAGAGTGAGGGATGAGAGAGTGATAGAGAGTGAGGGATAACAGAGTGATAGAGAGTGAGGGATGAGAGAGTGATAGAGAGTGAGGGATGAGAGAGTGATAGAGAGTGAGGGGTGAGAGAGTGATAGAGAGTGAGGGATGATAGAGTGATAGAGTGAGGGATGAGAGAGTGACAGACAGTGAGGGATGAGAGAGTGATAGAGAGTGAGGGATGAGAGACTGATAGAGAGTGAGGAATGAGAGAGTGATAGAGTGAGGGATGAGAGAGTGATAGAGAGTGAGGGATGATAGAGTGATAGAGAGTGGGGAATGATAGAGTGATAGAGAGTGAGGGATGAGAGAGTGATAGAGAGTGAGTGATAACAGAGTGATAGAGAGTGAGGGCTGAGAGAGAGATAGAGAGTGAGGGATGAGAGAGTGATAGAGAGTGAGGGATGAGAGACTGATAGAGAGTGAGGGATGAGAGAGTGATAGAGAGTGAGGGATGAGAGACTGATAGAGAGTGAGGAATGAGAGAGTGATAGAGTGAGGGATGAGAGAGTGATAGAGAGTGAGGGATGATAGAGTGATAGAGAGTGAGGGATGAGAGACTGATAGAGAGTGAGGGATGAGAGAGTGATAGAGTGAGGGATGAGAGAATGATAGAGAGTGAGGGATAACAGAGTGATAGAGAGTGAGGGATGAGAGAGTGATAGAGAGTGAGGGATGAGAGACTGATAGAGAGTGAGGGATGAGAGAGTGATAGAGTGAGGGATGAGAGAGGGATAGAGAGTGAGGGATGATAGAGCGATAGAGAGTGAAGGATGAGGGAGTGATAGAGAGTGAGGGATGAGAGAGTGATAGAGAGTGAGGGAATGAGAGAGTGACAGAGTGAGGGAATGAGAGAGTGATAGAGAGTGAGGGATGATAGAGTGATAGAGAGTGAGGGATGACAGAGTGATAGAGAGTGAGGGATGAGAGAGTGATAGAATGAGGAATGAGAGAGTGATAGAGTGAGGGAATGAGAGAGTGATAGAGAGTGAGGGATTGAGAGAGTGATAGAGAGTGAGGGATGAGAGAGTGACAGAGAGTGAGGGATGAGAGAGTGATAGAGAGTGAGGGATGAGAGAGTGATAGAGAGTGAGGGATGAGAGACTGATAGAGAGTGAGGGATGAGAGAGTGATACAGTGAGGGATGAGAGAGTGATAGAGAGTGAGGGATGATAGAGTGATAGAGAGTGGGGAATGATAGAGTGATAGAGAGTGAGGGATGAGAGAGTGATAGAGTTAGGAATGAGAGAGTGATAGAGAGTGAGGGATGATAGAGTGCTAGAGAGTGAGGGATGAGAGAGTGATAGAGAGTGAGGGATGAGAGAGTGATAGAGTGAGGAATGAGAGAGTGATAGAGTGAGGGAATGAGAGAGTGATAGAGAGTGAGGGATTGAGAGAGTGATAGAGAGTGAGGGATGAGAGAGTGATAGAGAGTGAGGGATGAGAGAGTGATAGAGAGTGAGGATAACAGAGTGATAGAGAGTGAGGGATGAGAGAGTGATAGAGAGTGAGGGATGAGAGAGTGATAGAGAGTGAGGGATGAGAGAATGATAGAGATTGAGGGATAACAGAGTGATAGAGAGTGAGGGATGAGAGAGTGATAGAGACTGAGGGGTGAGAGAGTGATAGAGAGTGAGGGATAACAGAGTGATAGAGAGTGAGGGATGAGAGAGTGATAGAGAGTGAGGGATGACAGAGTGATAGAGTGAGGGATGAGAGAGTGATAGAGAGTGAGGGATAACAGAGTGATAGAGAGTGAGGGATGAGAGAGTGATAGAGAGTGAGGGATGAGAGAGTGATAGAGAGTGAGGGGTGAGAGAGTGATAGAGAGTGAGGGATGATAGAGTGATAGAGTGAGGGATGAGAGAGTGATAGAGAGTGAGGGATAACAGAGTGATAGAGAGTGAGGGATGAGAGAGTGATAGAGAGTGAGGGATGAGAGAGTGATAGAGAGTGAGGGATGAGAGAGTGATAGAGAGTGAGGGATGATAGAGTGATAGAGTGAGGGATGAGAGAGTGATAGAGAGTGAGGGATAACAGAGTGACAGAGAGTGAGGGATGAGAGAGTGATAGAGAGTGAGGGATGAGAGACTGATAGAGAGTGAGGGATAACAGAGTGATAGAGAGTGAGGGATGAGGGAGTGATAGAGAGTGAGGGATGAGAGAGTGATAGAGAGTGAGGGATGAGAGAGTGATAGAGAATGAGGGATGAGAGAGTGATAGAGAATGAGGGATGAGAGAGTGATAGAGAGTGAGGGGTGAGAGAGTGACAGAGAGTGAGGGATGAGAGAGTGATAGAGAGTGAGGGATGATAGAGTGATAGAGTGAGGGATGAGGGAGTGATAGAGAGTGAGGGGTGAGAGAGTGACAGAGAGTGAGGGATAACAGAGTGATAGAGAGTGAGGGATGATAGAGTGATAGAGAGAGGATTGAGAGAGTGATAGAGAGTGAGGGATAACAGAGTGATAGAGAGTGAGGGATGAGAGAGTGATAGAGAGAGGATTGAGAGAGTGATAGAGAGTGAGGGATGAGAGAGTGATAGAGAGTGAGGGATGAGAGAGTGATAGAGAGTGAGGGGTGAGAGACTGATAGAGAGTGAGGGATAACAGAGTGACAGAGAGTGAGGGATGAGAGAGTAATAGAGAGTGAGGGATGAGAGAGTAATAGAGAGTGAGGGATGAGAGAGTGATAGAGAGTGAGGGACGAGAGAGTGATAGAGAGTGAGGGATGATAGAGTGATAGAGAGTGAGGGATGAGAGAGTGATAGAGAGTGAGGGTTGAGAGAGTAATAGAGAGTGAGGGATGATAGAGTGATAGAGAGTGAGGGATGAGAGAGTGATAGAGAGTGAGGGATGAGAGAGTTATAGAGAGTGAGGGATGAGAGAGTGATAGAGTGAGGGATGAGGGAGTGATAGAGAGTGAGGGGTGAGAGAGTGACACAGAGTGAGGGTTGAGAGATTAATAGAGAGTGAGGGATGATAGAGTGATAGAGAGTGAGGGATGAGAGAGTGATAGAGAGTGAGGGATGATGGAGTGATAGAATGAGGGATGATAGAGTGACAGAGAGTGAGGATGAGAGAGTGATAGAGAGTGAGGGATGAGAGAGTGATAGAGAGTGAGGGATGAGAGAGTGATAGAGAGTGAGGGATGAGAGAGTGATAGAGTGAGGATTGAGAGAGTGATAGAGAGTGAGGGAATGAGAGAGTGATAGAGAGAGGATTGAGAGAGTGATAGAGAGTGAGGGAATGAGAGAGTGATAGAGAGTGAGGGATGAGAGAGTGATAGAGAGTGAGGGATGATAGAGTGATAGAGAGTGAGAGGTGAGAGTGTGATAGAGAGTGAGGGATGATAGAGTGATAGAGAGTGAGGGATGAGAGAGTGATAGAGAGTGAGGGATAACAGAGTGATAGAGAGTGAGGGATGAGAGAGTGATAGAGAGTGAGGGATGAGAGAGTGATAGAGAGTGAGGGATGAGAGAGTGATAGAGAGTGAGGGATGAGAGAGTGATAGAGAGTGAGGGGTGAGAGAGTGATAGAGAGTGAGGGATGAGAGAGTGATAGAGAGTGAGGGATGATAGAGTGATAGAGTGAGGGATGAGGGAGTGATAGAGAGTGAGGGGTGAGAGAGTGACAGAGAGTGAGGGATAACAGAGTGATAGAGAGTGAGGGATGATAGAGTGATAGAGAGAGGATTGAGAGAGTGATAGAGAGTGAGGGATAACAGAGTGATAGAGAGTGAGGGATGAGAGAGTGATAGAGAGAGGATTGAGAGAGTGATAGAGAGTGAGGGATGAGAGAGTGATAGAGAGTGAGGGATGAGAGAGTGATAGAGAGTGAGGGAATGAGAGAGTAATAGAGAGTGAGGGATGAGAGAGTAATAGAGAGTGAGGGATGATAGAGTGATAGAGAGTGAGGGATGAGAGAGTGATAGAGAGTGAGGGATGATAGAGTGATAGAGAGTGAGGGGTGAGAGACTGATAGAGAGTGAGGGATAACAGAGTGATAGAGAGTGAGGGATGAGAGAGTAATAGAGAGTGAGGGATGAGAGAGTAATAGAGAGTGAGGGATGAGAGAGTAATAGAGAGTGAGGGATGATAGAGTGATAGAGAGTGAGGGACGAGAGAGTGATAGAGAGTGAGGGATGATAGAGTGATAGAGAGTGAGGGATGAGAGAGTGATAGAGAGTGAGGGTTGAGAGAGTAATAGAGAGTGAGGGATGATAGAGTGATAGAGAGTGAGGGATGAGAGAGTGATAGAGAGTGAGGGATGAGAGAGTTATAGAGAGTGAGGGATGAGAGAGTGACACAGAGTGAGGGTTGAGAGAGTAATAGAGAGTGAGGGATGATAGAGTGATAGAGAGTGAGGGATGAGAGAGTGAGGGATGATAGAGTGATAGAGTGAGGGATGATAGAGTGATAGAGAGTGAGGGATGAGAGAGTGATAGAGAGTGAGGGATGAGAGAGTGATAGAGAGTGAGGGATGAGAGAGTGATAGAGAGTGAGGGATGAGAGAGTGATACAGTGAGGGATGAGAGACTGATAGAAAGTGAGGGATGAGAGAGTGATAGAGTGAGGGATGATAGAGTGATAGAGAGTGAGGGATGAGAGAGTGATAGAGAGTGAGGGATGAGAGGGTGATAGAGAGTGAGGGATGACAGAGTGATAGAGAGTGAGGGATGAGAGAGTGATAGAGAGAGGATTGAGAGAGTGATAGAGTGAGGGATGAGAGAGTGATAGAGAGTGAGGGATGAGGGAGTGATAGAGAGTGAGGGATGAGAGAGTGATAGAGTGAGCGATGAGGGAGTGATAGAGAGTGAGGGATGAGAGAGTGATAGAGTGAGGGATGAGGGAGTGATAGAGAGTGAGCGATGAGAGAGTGATAGAGAGTGAGGGATGAGAGAGTGATAGAGTGAGGGATAACAGAGTGATAGAGAGTGAGGGATGATAGAGTGATAGAGAGTGAGCGATGAGAGAGTGATAGAGAGTGAGGGATGAGAGAGTGATAGAGAGTGAGGATAACAGAGTGATAGAGAGTGAGGGATGAGAGAGTGATACAGAGTGAGGGATGAGAGAGTGATCGAGAGTGAGGGATGAGAGAGTGATAGAGTGAGGGATAACAGAGTGATAGAGAGTGAGGGATGATAGAGTGATAGAGAGTGAGCGATGAGAGAGTGATAGAGAGTGAGGGATGAGAGAGTGATAGAGAGTGAGGGATGAGGGAGTGATAGAGAGTGAGGGATTGAGAGAGTGATAGAGAGTGAGGGATGAGGGAGTGATAGAGAGTGAGGGATTGAGAGAGTGATAGAGAGTGAGGGAATGAGAGAGTGATAGAGTGAGGGATGAGAGAGTGATAGAGAGTGAGCGATGAGAGAGTGATAGAGTGAGGGATAACAGAGTGATAGAGAGTGAGGGATGATAGAGTGATAGAGAGTGAGCGATGAGAGAGTGATAGAGAGTGAGGGATGAGAGGGTGATAGAGAGTGAGGGATGACAGAGTGATAGAGAGTGAGGGATGAGAGAGTGATAGAGAGAGGATTGAGAGAGTGATAGAGTGAGGGATGAGAGAGTGATAGAGAGTGAGGGATGAGGGAGTGATAGAGAGTGAGGGATGAGAGAGTGATAGAGTGAGCGATGAGGGAGTGATAGAGAGTGAGGGATGAGAGAGTGATAGAGTGAGGGATGAGGAGTGATAGAGAGTGAGGGATGAGAGAGTGATAGAGTGAGGATGAGCGAGTGATAGAGAGTGAGGGATGAGGGAGTGATAGAGAGTGAGGGATGAGAGAGTGATAGAGTGAGGGATGAGAGAGTGATAGAGAGTGAGCGATGAGAGAGTGATAGAGAGAGGGATGAGAGAGTGATAGAGAGTGAGGGATGATAGAGTGATAGAGAGTGAGGGATGAGAGAGTGATAGAGTGAGGGATGAGAGAGTGATAGAGAGTGAGGGATGAGAGAGTGATAGAGAGTGAGTGGTGAGAGAGTGATAGTGATTGAGGGATTGAGAGAGTGATAGAGAGTGAGGGGTGAGAGAGTGATAGAGAGTGAGGGATGAGAGAGTGATAGAGAGTGAGGGGTGAGAGAGTGATAGAGAGTGAGGGATGATAGAGTGATAGAGAGTGAGGGATGAGAGAGTGATAGAGAGTGAGGGATAACAGAGTGATAGAGAGTGAGGGACGAGAGAGTGATAGAGTGAGGGATGAGAGAGTGATAGAGAGTGAGGGATAGAGAGTGATAGAGTGAGGGATGAGAGAGTGATAGAGAGTGAGCGATGAGAGAGTGATAGAGAGAGGGATGAGAGAGTGATAGAGAGTGAGGGATGATAGAGTGATAGAGAGTGAGGGGTGAGAGAGTGACACAGAGTGAGGGTTGAGAGATTAATAGAGAGTGAGGGATGATAGAGTGATAGAGAGTGAGGGATGAGAGAGTGATAGAGAGTGAGGGATGATGGAGTGATAGAGTGAGGGATGATAGAGTGACAGAGAGTGAGGGATGAGAGAGTGATAGAGAGTGAGGGATGAGAGAGTGATAGAGAGTGAGGGATGAGAGAGTGATAGAGAGTGAGGGATGAGAGAGTGATAGAGTGAGGATTGAGAGAGTGATAGAGAGTGAGGGAATGAGAGAGTGATAGAGAGAGGATTGAGAGAGTGATAGAGAGTGAGGGAATGAGAGAGTGATAGAGAGTGAGGGATGAGAGAGTGATAGAGAGTGAGGGATGATAGAGTGATAGAGAGTGAGTGGTGAGAGAGTGATAGTGATTGAGGGATTGAGAGAGTGATAGAGAGTGAGGGATGAGAGAGTGATAGAGAGTGAGCGATGAGAGAGTGATAGAGAGAGGGATGAGAGAGTGATAGAGAGTGAGGGATGATAGAGTGATAGAGAGTGAGGGGTGAGAGAGTGACACAGAGTGAGGGTTGAGAGATTAATAGAGAGTGAGGGATGATAGAGTGATAGAGAGTGAGGGATGAGAGAGTGATAGAGAGTGAGGGATGATGGAGTGATAGAGTGAGGGATGATAGAGTGACAGAGAGTGAGGGATGAGAGAGTGATAGAGAGTGAGGGATGAGAGAGTGATAGAGAGTGAGGGATGAGAGAGTGATAGAGAGTGAGGGATGAGAGAGTGATAGAGTGAGGATTGAGAGAGTGATAGAGAGTGAGGGAATGAGAGAGTGATAGAGAGAGGATTGAGAGAGTGATAGAGAGTGAGGGAATGAGAGAGTGATAGAGAGTGAGGGATGAGAGAGTGATAGAGAGTGAGGGATGATAGAGTGATAGAGAGTGAGGGGTGAGAGTGTGATAGAGAGTGAGGGATGATAGAGTGATAGAGAGTGAGGGATGAGAGAGTGATAGAGAGTGAGGGATACAGAGTGATAGAGAGTGAGGGATGAGAGAGTGATAGAGAGTGAGGGATGAGAGAGTGATAGAGAGTGAGGGATGAGAGAGTGATAGAGAGTGAGGGATGAGAGAGTGATAGAGAGTGAGGGGTGAGAGAGTGATAGAGAGTGAGGGATGAGAGAGTGATAGAGAGTGAGGGATGATAGAGTGATAGAGTGAGGGATGAGGGAGTGATAGAGAGTGAGGGGTGAGAGAGTGACAGAGAGTGAGGGATAACAGAGTGATAGAGAGTGAGGGATGATAGAGTGATAGAGAGAGGATTGAGAGAGTGATAGAGAGTGAGGGATAACAGAGTGATAGAGAGTGAGGGATGAGAGAGTGATAGAGAGAGGATTGAGAGAGTGATAGAGAGTGAGGGATGAGAGAGTGATAGAGAGTGAGGGATGAGAGAGTGATAGAGAGTGAGGGAATGAGAGAGTAATAGAGAGTGAGGGATGAGAGAGTAATAGAGAGTGAGGATGATAGAGTGATAGAGAGTGAGGATGAGAGAGTGATAGAGAGTGAGGGATGATAGAGTGATAGAGAGTGAGGGGTGAGAGACTGATAGAGAGTGAGGGATAACAGAGTGATAGAGAGTGAGGGATGAGAGAGTAATAGAGAGTGAGGGATGAGAGAGTAATAGAGAGTGAGGGATGAGAGAGTAATAGAGAGTGAGGGATGATAGAGTGATAGAGAGTGAGGGACGAGAGAGTGATAGAGAGTGAGGATGATAGAGTGATAGAGAGTGAGGGATGAGAGAGTGATAGAGAGTGAGGGTTGAGAGAGTAATAGAGAGTGAGGGATGATAGAGTGATAGAGAGTGAGGGATGAGAGAGTGATAGAGAGTGAGGGATGAGAGAGTTATAGAGAGTGAGGGATGAGAGAGTGATAGAGTGAGGGATGAGGGAGTGATAGAGAGTGAGGGGTGAGACAGTGACACAGAGTGAGGGTTGAGAGAGTAATAGAGAGTGAGGGATGATAGAGTGATAGAGAGTGAGGGATGAGAGAGTGAGGGATGATAGAGTGATAGAGTGAGGGATGATAGAGTGATAGAGAGTGAGGGATGAGAGAGTGATAGAGAGTGAGGGATGAGAGAGTGATAGAGAGTGAGGAATGAGAGAGTGATAGAGAGTGAGGGATGAGAGAGTGATACAGTGAGGGATGAGAGACTGATAGAAAGTGAGGATGAGAGAGTGATAGAGTGAGGATGATAGAGTGATAGAGAGTGAGGATGAGAGAGGGATAGAGAGTGAGGATGAGAGAGTGATAGAGAGTGAGGGATAACAGAGTGATAGAGAGTGAGGGATGAGAGAGTGATAGAGAGAGGATTGAGAGAGTGATAGAGAGTGAGGGAATGAGAGAGTGATAGAGAGAGGATTGAGAGAGTGATAGAGAGTGAGGGAATGAGAGAGTGATAGAGAGTGAGGGATGAGAGAGTGATAGAGAGTGAGGGATGATAGAGTGATAGAGAGTGAGGGGTGAGAGAGTGATAGAGAGTGAGGGATGATAGAGTGATAGAGAGTGAGGGATGAGAGAGTGATAGAGAGTGAGGGATAACAGAGTGATAGAGAGTGAGGGATGAGAGAGTGATAGAGAGTAAGGGATAACAGAGTGATAGAGAGTGAGGAATGAGAGAGTGATAGAGAGTGAGGGATGATAGAGTGATAGAGAGTGAGGGATGAGTGAGTGATAGAGTGAGGGATGAGAGAGTGATAGAGAGTGAGGGATGAGGGAGTGATAGAGAGTGAGGGATTAGGGAGTGATAGAGAGTGAGGGATGAGGGAGTGATAGAGAGTGAGGGATAAGGGAGTGATAGAGAGTGAGGGATGAGAGAGTGATAGAGAGTGAGGGATGAGAGAGTGATAGAGTGAGGGATGAGAGAGTGATAGAGAGTGAGGGATGAGGGAGTGATAGAGAGTGAGGGATGAGGGAGTGATAGAGAGTGAGGGATTGAGAGAGTGATAGAGAGTGAGGGAATGAGAGAGTGATAGAGTGAGGGATGAGAGAGTGATACAGAGTGAGGGATGAGAGAGTGATAGAGAGTGAGGGATGAGAGAGTGATAGAGTGAGGGATAACAGAGTGATAGAGAGTGAGGGATGATAGAGTGATAGAGAGTGAGCGATGAGAGAGTGATAGAGAGTGAGGGATGAGAGAGTGATAGAGAGTGAGGGATGAGAGACTGATAGAGAGAGGATTGAGAGAGTGATAGAGAGTGAGGGAATGAGAGAGTGATAGAGAGAGGATTGAGAGAGTGATAGAGAGTGAGGGAATGAGAGAGTGATAGAGAGTGAGGGATGAGAGAGTGATAGAGAGTGAGGGATGATAGAGTGATAGAGAGTGAGGGGTGAGAGAGTGATAGAGAGTGAGGGATGATAGAGTGATAGAGAGTGAGGGATGAGAGAGTGATAGAGAGTGAGGGATAACAGAGTGATAGAGAGTGAGGGATGAGAGAGTGATAGAGAGTAAGGGATAACAGAGTGATAGAGAGTGAGGAATGAGAGAGTGATAGAGAGTGAGGGATGATAGAGTGATAGAGAGTGAGGGATGAGTGAGTGATAGAGTGAGGGATGAGAGAGTGATAGAGAGTGAGGATGAGGGAGTGATAGAGAGTGAGGGATTAGGGAGTGATAGAGAGTGAGGGATGAGGGAGTGATAGAGAGTGAGGGATAAGGGAGTGATAGAGAGTGAGGGATGAGAGAGTGATAGAGAGTGAGGGATGAGAGAGTGATAGAGTGAGGGATGAGAGAGTGATAGAGAGTGAGGGATGAGGGAGTGATAGAGAGTGAGGGATGAGGGAGTGATAGAGAGTGAGGGATTGAGAGTGATAGAGAGTGAGGGAATGAGAGAGTGATAGAGTGAGGGATGAGAGAGTGATACAGAGTGAGGATGAGAGAGTGATAGAGAGTGAGGGATGAGAGAGTGATAGAGTGAGGGATAACAGAGTGATAGAGAGTGAGGGATGATAGAGTGATAGAGAGTGAGCGATGAGAGAGTGATAGAGAGTGAGGGATGAGAGAGTGATAGAGAGTGAGGGATGAGGGAGTGATAGAGAGTGAGGGATTGAGAGAGTGATAGAGAGTGAGGGATGAGGGAGTGATAGAGAGTGAGGGATTGAGAGAGTGATAGAGAGTGAGGGAATGAGAGAGTGATAGAGTGAGGGATGAGAGAGTGATAGAGAGTGAGCGATGAGAGAGTGATAGAGTGAGGGATAACAGAGTGATAGAGAGTGAGGGATGATAGAGTGATAGAGAGTGAGCGATGAGAGAGTGATAGAGAGTGAGGGATGAGAGAGTGATAGAGAGTGAGGATAACAGAGTGATAGAGAGTGAGGGATGAGAGAGTGATAGAGAGTGAGGGATGAGAGAGTGATAGAGAGTGAGGGATGAGAGGGTGATAGAGAGTGAGGGATGACAGAGTGATAGAGAGTGAGGGATGAGAGAGTGATAGAGAGAGGATTGAGAGAGTGATAGAGTGAGGGATGAGAGAGTGATAGAGAGTGAGGGATGAGGGAGTGATAGAGAGTGAGGGATGAGAGAGTGATAGAGTGAGCGATGAGGGAGTGATAGAGAGTGAGGGATGAGAGAGTGATAGAGTGAGGGATGAGGGAGTGATAGAGAGTGAGGGATGAGAGAGTGATAGAGTGAGGGATGAGAAAGTGATAGAGAGTGAGGGATGAGAGAGTGATAGAGTGAGGGATGAGCGAGTGATAGAGAGTGAGGGATGAGGGAGTGATAGAGAGTGAGGGATGAGAGAGTGATAGAGTGAGGGATGAGAGAGTGATAGAGAGTGAGGGATAGAGAGTGATAGAGTGAGGGATGAGAGAGTGATAGAGAGTGAGCGATGAGAGAGTGATAGAGAGAGGGATGAGAGAGTGATAGAGAGTGAGGGATGATAGAGTGATAGAGAGTGAGGGATGAGAGAGTGATAGAGTGAGGGATGAGAGAGTGATAGAGAGTGAGGGATGAGAGAGTGATAGAGAGTGAGTGGTGAGAGAGTGATAGTGATTGAGGGATTGAGAGAGTGATAGAGAGTGAGGGGTGAGAGAGTGATAGAGAGTGAGGGATGAGAGAGTGATAGAGAGTGAGGGGTGAGAGAGTGATAGAGAGTGAGGGATGATAGAGTGATAGAGAGTGAGGGATGAGAGAGTGATAGAGAGTGAGGGATAACAGAGTGATAGAGAGTGAGGGATGAGAGAGTGATAGAGTGAGGGATGAGAGAGTGATAGAGAGTGAGGGATAGAGAGTGATAGAGTGAGGGATGAGAGAGTGATAGAGAGTGAGCGATGAGAGAGTGATAGAGAGAGGGATGAGAGAGTGATAGAGAGTGAGGGATGATAGAGTGATAGAGAGTGAGGGATGAGAGAGTGATAGAGTGAGGGATGAGAGAGTGATAGAGAGTGAGGGATGAGAGAGTGATAGAGAGTGAGTGGTGAGAGAGTGATAGTGATTGAGGGATTGAGAGAGTGATAGAGAGTGAGGGGTGAGAGAGTGATAGAGAGTGAGGGATGAGAGAGTGATAGAGAGTGAGGGGTGAGAGAGTGATAGAGAGTGAGGGATGATAGAGTGATAGAGAGTGAGGGATGAGAGAGTGATAGAGAGTGAGGGATAACAGAGTGATAGAGAGTGAGGGATGAGAGAGTGATAGAGAGTGAGGGGTCAGAGAGTGATAGTGATTGAGGGGTGATAGATTGATAGAGAGTGAGGGGTGAGAGAGTGATAGAGAGTGAGGGGTGAGAGAGTGATAGAGAGTGAGGGGTGAGAGAGTGATAGAGAGTGAGGGATGAGAGAGTGATAGAGAGTGAGGGGTGAGAGAGTGATAGTGATTGAGCGGTGATAGAGTGATAGAGAGTGAGGGGTGAGAGAGTGATAGAGAGTGAGGGATGAGAGAGTGATAGAGAGTGAAGGATGAGAGAGTGATAGAGAGTGAAGGATGATAGAGTGATAGAGAGTGAGGGATGATAGAGTGATAGAGAGTGAGGGATGAGTGAGTGATAGAGAGTGAAGGATGAGAGAGTGATAGAGAGTGAAGGATGATAGAGTGATTGAGAGTGAGGGATGAGTGAGTGATAGAGAGTGAGGGATGATAGCGTGATAGAGAGTGAGGGATGAGAGAGTGATAGAGAGTGAGGGATGAGAAAGTGATAGAGAGTGAGGGATGAGAGAGTGATAGAGAGTGAGTGATGAGAAAGTGATAGAGAGTGAGGGATGAGAGAATGATAGAGTGAGGGAGAAGGTTTGAAAAGAATTGGACAGCATAAATATGAATTCTCATGTGATTTGACAATAACCTTAGGCCATCCAGGGGTCTGTGATGGGCTTCTATTGTAACTCCATCTTCTGCCTGCCCATTGGCTTGTCAGACTATTAGCTTATTAATCCTAATTCAATTAATAATCATTAAATTCAAATGTAATTAATAATTCTAATGACTTCCAATGTGTCCATGAACCCCTGTGAAATTGCACACCCAATTTTATCCAAGGGCATTAAGCAGTATCTAGCAAAGGAAATGAAACCCTGGGTGTCCTTCCCTGAGATATCAGATCAGCTTCCTTCATTCCAAAATACCTTGAACATCTGCAACTGCTCCCCCTCTTCTGTTGCTTCTATCCTTCTGTAACCTCCTTTTGCATCTGCATATTGACTTAATTCCCATCTCCTGGGATGAGCCATGTTTTGTAATCCCTAGAGGGATGTAGGAGAGCACAGGAACAGCAAAGATGACTTTGGTCCACCTAGTTGGCCCCAGAGACAGCACCACATCATTGCTTCCTGCTTCTCCACTCATGAAATTGGGGCTAATAGGGTTAAATTATGAGGACAGGTTGCACAGACTGGGCTGGTATTCTCTTGAGCATAGAAGATTAAAGGTTGACCTAATTGAGGTCATAGGATCATAGAAAATTACAGCACAGAAGGAGGCCATTCGGCCCATCGTGTCTGTGCCGGCCGAGAAAGAGCTATCCAGCCTAATCCCACTTTCCAGCTCTTGGTCCGTAGCCCTGTAGGTTCCGGCGCTTCAAGTGCGTATCCAAGTACTTTTTAAATGCGATGAGGGTTTCTGCCTCTACCACCTGTTTGAGACAGTGAGTTCCAGACCCTCACCACCCTCTTAGTTGAAAAAAGTTCTCCTCAACTCCCCTCTAATCCTTCTACCAATTACTTTAAATCTATGTCCCCTGGTTATTGACCTCTCTGCTGGGAGAAATGGATCCTTCCTATCCACTCTATCTAGGCCCCTCATAATTTTATACACCTCAATTAAATCTCCCCTCAGCCTCTGCTGTTACAAAGAGAACAACCCCAGCCTATCCAATCTTTCCTCATAGCTAAGGGTGTTTAAGAGGATTAAAGGAGTTGATAGAGCAGATAGAGAGAAACTATTTCCTCCGGTGGCGGAGTCCGGAACAAGGGGGGCATAACCTTCAAATTAGAGCTAAGCCATTTAGGGCTGACTTCAGGAAGCACTTCTTCACACAAAGGGTCGTGGAAATCTGGAACTCTCCCCCCAAAAACCTGTTGAGGCTGGGGGAGGGGTGGGGGGGCAATTGAAATTTTCAAAACTAAGATTGATAGATTTTTGTTGGGTGAGGGTATTAAGGGATATGGAACCAAGGTGGGGAGATGGAGTTAAGATACAGATCAGCCATGATCTCACTGAATGGCGGAACAGGCTCGAGGGGCTAAATGGCCTGCTCCTGTTCCGATATCAATTCAGTCCTTGCTTAAGTTCTCACCCTCCTCAATTAAAGCCCTGGCCTCTGTCCAGTTTGGCTTCAGCAAAAGGCAGCTAATCAAACAGAAGATGATAGGGTAGGTTGCAAAGATCTGTTAAGTTGTCAGATCATTAAAGGTTTTAAGCTTAATAATCATTGATTTGCATTTTATTGTTTCAAGAATCTTTAATTCAGGAGTTAGTTAGGTTGACATGACAGAGGATTACATAGGATATACGGCACAGAAATAGGCCATTCAGCACAACCAGTCCATGCCGGCGTTTATGCTCCACACGAGCCTCCTCCCGTCTTTCCTCATCTAAATCTATCAGCATAAACCCTCTATTTCCCTTCTCCCTCATATGCTTGTCTAGCCTCCCCTTAAATGCATCGATACTATTCGCCTCAACCACTCCCTGTGGTAGCGAGTTCCACATTCTCACCACTCTCTGGGTAAAGAAGTTTCTTCTGAATTCCCTATTGGATTTCTTGGTGACTATCTTATATTGATGGCCTCTAGTTTTGCTCTTCCCCACAAGTGGAAACACTCTCTCTGTACCCACTCTATCAAAACCTTTCATAATTTTAAAGGCCTCTATTAGGTCACCCCTCAGCCTTCTTTTTTCAAGAGAAAAGAGACCCAGCCTGTTCATCCTTTCCTGATATGTATACCCTCGCATTTCTGGTATCATCCTTGTAAATCTTCTCTGCACCCTCTCCAGTGCCTCTATATCCTTTTTATAATATGACGACCAGAACTGTACGCAGTACTCCAAGTGTGGTCTAACCAAGGTTCGATACAGGTTTAGCATAACTTCCCTACTTTTCAATTCTATCCCTCTAGAAATAAACCCTAGTGCTTGGTTTACTTTTTTTATGGTCTTGCTAACCTGTGGCGCAACTTTTAGTGATTTGTGTATTTGTACTCCGAGATCCCTTTGTTCCTCTACCCCACCTAGACTCGTATCCTCCAAGTGATAAGTGACCATTCTATTTAATCTACACCATGTGTTTTTAAATGTCCCTTCACATAGTTGTTTCCCCTCTCACCTTGGCAACCCTATAAAGCCACGGGAGCCAATTTTAACGTTACCCTGCCACGGAACCGGAGATGCCGTCTTTCGGTTGAGACGTTAAACTGAAGCCCCCTCTGCCCTCACAGGTGGCCATAAAACAATCTCATGTCACTGTTCAAAGAAGAGCAGGGGGGTTCTCCCCGGTGTCCTGGGTCAATACTTATTGTCGTAAGAATGAGCCTTACGCGTGGTGAACTTAAAGTAAGCTTTAATCAACTAAAAAGGTGCTACATACAAAAGAGGTCTTACTCTATGCCTCTCCAGGATCCAACTGCTCAGTCCAGTATTTATCCTGGACTAATCACAGGAAGTGATGCAATAAAGTTCGAGTCACAGGAAGCTGTATTGTGTTACCACACTTATCCCTCAGCCAACATCACTAAAAACAGGTTATCTGGTCATTTTCGCATTGCTGTTTGTGGGAGCTTGCTGTGCGCAAATTGGCTGCCGCGTTTCCTACATTACAACAGTGAGTACAGTTCAAAAAGTACTTCATTGGCTGTAAAGCGCTTTGGGACGTCCTGAGGTTGTGAAAGGCGCTATAGAAATGCCAGACTTCCTTTTTTTATATCGGGTGGGTTGTAAAACCAGCGTGCCGCCCGATCCCGTTGTGTTTCCCGCCCCCCAGTGAGTTCGGCTAAAATTACCCCTCTAACTCCCACCTGCCCAAATCACCCCCGGAGTTAAAACCGGGCCGACACAGACAACCAGACATGCCTGAAAAACGTCAATATTAAGGGTTTTTTTTGCTTAAAAACTGTGGGGGAAATTTGTTGCTATGCAACAGTGTCTGAAATTTGGTGTGTGTCAGTCCTTGCGGTGCTTCTCACAGGCCTACAATTAATAGCATCCCGCAGTTACCTGTTTTCTGCTGCTGTTCCGTTACCTCAGGATTAACGGAAGGAAAAAAATTCTAATCAAGCAGGCACTTTCTAAGGAAAGCTATCTGACAAATCTGTATTGCAAGATAAGCCCACGCACTAAGCATGATTTTAATTTCCTCTGTGGTCTCGGTAAACCTCCAAAGAGTTTAATGTACAACATCATGGATGGCTTGGCGCAGAACAATCAGGGCCTGTCAGCCAGACCTTGAAAATAGGCCAGAAGTGGACAAATCCCTGCGTGGGTGTCAGAAGATCAGTGAGCGCACAGTTCTGAAAGCATTCTGCCTGTTTCTCCTCACACCAGCTGTGAGGGTTCTGAATTAATAATCTTGATGCCTCTTTGATATATTTCCTTTTTTAAAGCTGTACGGGTTCACCAGCACGAAAAGGGCTGACAAATGGGACGGAAATGTTTCCCTCCTGCCTGCCGCTTTGTGTGCAGTAGCTGCCTTCGGGCTCTTCCAGGGAAGACACACGGGGGGCGGGATGGATGACGATGTGAACAGAGGAAGGGGTCGCTTTGGTAGCGGGCTGGCTCGGCACCCGCACCTCTTCCGAGCTGTGAGGATTGAGCTTTCAGTCACCCAACCACCGTGCTTAAAGGTGGTCAGCTGTCACGCAGGCCGCAGGAGCAGGCCCAGCGTATTTACATCTCATGAGCCGGCGCAGTGTCAGCCGTGGCTCAGTGGGTAGCACACTCACCTCCCGAGTCAGCAAGGTTGTAGGGTTCAAATCCCCCTCCAGGAGGCTGACACTCCCAGTTGCAGTGCTGAGGGAGTGCTGCACTGTCGGAGGTGCCGTCTTTCAGATGAGACGTTAAACCGTCTGCTCTCTCAGGTGGATGTCAAAGATCCCGCAGGCACTATTTCAAAGAAGAGCAGAGAGAGTTATCCCCGGTGTCCTGGCCAATATTTATCCCTCAATCAACATTACTTTAAAAAAAAAACACATTATCTGGTGATTATCACATTGCTGTTTGCGGGAGCTTGCTGTGCGCAAATTGGCTGTCGCGTTTCCTAAATATTGGCCAGGACACCAAGATAATCCCCCTGCTCTTCTTCGAAATAGTGCCGTGGGATCTTTTACATCCACCTAGATTTAATATCTCATCCAAAAGGTAGCACCTCCAATTGCACACTATTCCCTCTGTACTACACTGGAGCATCAGCCCGCATTATGTGCTCAACTCTGTGGAGTGAGGTTTGATACCACAACCTGCTGACTGAGCAGCAAGAGGGCTACCACTGAGCCAAGGCTGACACATAGGGCTGGATTTTGTCAATGGGGACGTGATGGAGGCGGGACTCCCACTTTTTGGGTTGTAGTCCCGCCTCCATCGACTTGTGGCCAACCCACTGTATTTTCCCTTGATTGACCTTGTTTAGCCCGCCCAGCGGGCTTAGCAGGCCAATCAAGGGTCCCTTGGATACAGGTGACGTCAGCCATTGAAATTTCATCTGTCAAGAGCTTTTGACAGATGAAATGTCAGCGTTTGACAGCTCTGTAAAGCTGTCAAACACTGACAATATGATTTCTAACTCGAGTCCCTGTACTTAGACTCAGTTAGAAATCAATCCAGCACAGAAAGTAGAGACTGCAGCTTTTGACAGCTCCGCGGCCATTCTGCTTTCTGTGCCGTGGATGTGAGGGACTCCCGACACCTTAAGGAAGCTAGCCTGCAGGACAAAGTTAAGGAAAGTAAAAGTTCTTAAAACACTTTACACACACCAAACACACTTACCTCTGCACTCATGCACCCATCACTCACCTGCACATCTCGACCCCTCCAAGCTCTCCAGACCGACGGTCCGCCTCGCTAAATCGGCGTGGTTCGGACCTGTCGGGAAGTCCACACTTCAGGACTAAAAATAGGGATTAGGCAAAAACCTGCCTGTTAACTACCTGTTAACAGGCAGTTTATTGGCACTAATCCCCTTCCCGCCTCGGGGAGGCGGGTCCCAGCACAGGTCGGGTACCCGCCTCCTGTGAAACTGGCATGGAGGCGGGTTGGGCGGCGGGATGGGATCGGGACCCCCGAATCTGCTATTTTCCCACCCCACACGCCTCCAAACCCGCCTCCACGGGTCAATGAAAATTCTGCCCATAGAATCATAGAACTTTACAGCGTAGATGGAGGCCATTCGGCCCGTCACGTTAGTGCCCGCTCTTTGAAAGAGCTCTCCAATGAATCCCCTTCTCTTTCCCCATAGCCCTGCAATCTCCTCCCCTCTTCATATTTATCCAATTCCCTTTTGAAAGCTGTGAGAAGTCGCACAACACCAGGTTATAGTCCAACAGCTTTATTTGAAATCACAAGCTTTCGGAGCGCTGCTCCTTCGTCAGGTGAAGTGAAGAGATGCATATAGGCACAGCATATATAGTCAGAGAACTCTGTCTATATATAGAACAGTACAGCACAGTACAGGCCCTTCGGCCCTCGATGTTGTGCCGAGCATTGTCCGAGACCAAGATCAAGCTGTGCCGATATACATCTCTTCACTTCACCTGACGAAGGAGCAGCAGCTCCGAACGCTTGTGATTTCAAATAAAGCTGTTGGACTATAACCTGGTGTTGTGCGACTTCTCACATTTGTCCACCCCAGTCCAACACCGGCATCTCCACATCATGGCTACTTTTGAAAGCTGCCATTGAACCTGCTTCCTCCGCCCTTTCAGGCAGCGCGTTCCAGGTCGCAGCAACCCGCTGAGGATTACCGCCACATCCGGTGTGGCGACGCTCGATGGCTGCGTGAGGGACGCATTCCGAAGCTCACTCTCCAGCTCCTTAAACACAGCAACCTCCCGGAGCCCCTTTAAGAGACCCAGCTGGCAACGCAGGACTGACATTCACAGCTCGAATGGGGTCTCAGAGCAACCAGGCTGCAGTGAATTAACTGACCGGCTTCACAGTTGCTGTTAAAATATTGATGAATTTTCCGGGAACTAATTTTAATTTCAAATTTGCTCTTCTGCAGGTGCACTTTTAAAAAAAAACAACCAAGATTTGTCTTTCAACATCCGCAAACACTGGCCTCTAATTTCAAAATTCAGAAGGCACAATGCAGTCTGAGAATCGGTGTGGAATGTGACAGTATGCATGACATCTGCATTATTTAACGTAGCCCACAACTTATTACAGATCTACGTTGTTTAATGACATTAAGACTGGTTTAAATTGAGAAACCACCCCAGGTGAAGGGCCCTTAGTCAAGGCCGAAGTTGAAAAGGGTAAGAGAGAAGTTATGTTGAACTTACATAGGACCCTGGTTGGACCACACGTGGAGTACTGTGCTCAGTTCTGGTCTCCATCTTACAAAAAGGATATAGAGGCACTGGAGAAGGTGCAAACAAAAAAATAAGTTACAAGGATGATACCAGAACTGAGAGGTTACAGCAATCAGGAAAGAAGAAAGAAAGACTTGCATTTCTGTAGCACCTTTCACGACCACCAGACGACTCAAAACGCTTTACAGCCAATGAAGTACTTTTCTGAAGTGTGGTCACTGTTGTAATGTGGGAAACGCGGCAGCCAATTTGCGCACAGCAAGCTCCCACAAACAGCAATGTGATAATGACCGGATAATCTGTTTTTTTTGTTATGTTGACTGAGGGATGAATATCGGGGCCAGGACACCGAGGATAACTCCCCCTGCTCTTCTTCGAAATAGCGCCATGGGATCTTTTACGTTCCCCCTGAGAGGGCAGGCGGGGCCTCAGGTTTAACGTCTCATCCGAAAGACGGATGAGACGTTAAACCGAGAGACTAGACAGGCTGGGGCTCTTTTCTCTAGAAAAGTTAAGGCTGAGGAGTGACCTGGAATTATGAAGGGGTTCGATAAGGTCGGTGCAGAGATGTTTCCACTTGTGGGACAGTCCCAAAAGTAGGGGCCGTAACTATAAGACAGTCACAAATAAATCTAACGAGGAATTCAGGAGCAACTTCTTTACCCGGGTGAGAACGTGGAACTCGCCACCGCAGGGAGTAGTTGAGGCGAAACGTATTGATGCATTTAAGGGGATGCTAGATAAACACATGAGGGAGAAAGGAATAGAAGGTTATGCTGATAGGGTGAGATGAAGAGGGGTGGGAGGCAGCTCATAAACACCAGTACGATAGCAAAATACTGCAGATGCTGGAAATCCGAAATAACAACAGAAAACGCTGGAAAAACTCAGCAGGCCAGGCAGCATCCGTGGAGAGAGAAACAGAGTTAACGTTTCAGGTCGAGACCTTTCGTCAGAACTGGAAACAGCAGGAAATCAAATAGATTTAAGGCAAGGATAAAGCTGGGAAAAGGGGGCGGGGATGAAAGAACAAAAGGAGAGATTAAGAGACATTAAGAGATGATCAAGGCAAGAGGTGGTGTTAATGTGACAGGTTAAGGCTAAAGAAGTGTGAAATGCACTGGCAGAATGAAGGACAGCTGCCAGCTTCTAGGAGGGAAAAAAAAGTGGGGGGGGGCAAACAAAAGGGTAGATGAAAAAATAAAATATAAATGTGATTGGGGCTGAGGTTATGATCTAAAATTGTTGAACTCGATATTGAGTCCATATTCATAAACACCAGCATGGACCAGTTGGGCTGAATGGCCTGTTTCTGTGCTGTAAGTAGAGAAGGTGAGAATCATCGAGAAGTGCTGGCCGGGTAATGCAGGTCAATGGGCTTCTTCAGGTCGGGACATTCCAAGCAAATGCTGCTTTCTCATTCCTCCCAGTCAAAAACACTGAGGGAGCTAAGGAATGCCACAGGAAACGATGGCTCAGATGAAGAATTAGCGCAATTGTGGTGGGTGGGAGGACAAAATGAGCCATCGTGCATCGGCAGCCCCGTTTTACACTCCGCCCGATATTCTTTTACGGAATGTGAAACATAGAAACATAGAAACATAGAAACTAGGAGCAGGAGTAGGCCATTCGGCCCGTCGAGCCTGCTCCACCATTCAATACGATCATGGCTGATCATCCAAATCCAGTACCCTGTCCCTGCTTTCTCACACAGAATCCCCATTGAGCCTGCACCGACACATATCCCACCCTATCCCCGTAACCCCACGTATTTAATTCCCCCTAACATATCCCATCAACCCCACATATTTAATCCCCCCCTAACACTAAGGGTCAATTTATCATAGCCAAATCAACCAGGCAAGCTGTTGTGCTATCACCCATTTTGTGCTTCCCCCCCGCCCCCCCCCCAACCCCAGACGAATTTCACCCCCCTGGCGCCCCCCCTCCAATTGCATAAAACTTGTCCGCGAGGGCCACCCACTCTAGGCAGGCTGGGGGCCTACTTTACGTGCAGAGGTGAGGGCCCGATGATGTCATCGGCACCGTGCCGCCATTTTTACTCCCGAAGAGGCCCCAAGATGTCCTCAGTCTGAATTGTTCACAGGTTACCATGTACTGTAGGAATTGACTGAAGAATGAAGATGTGTATTTCTATTTACGACTTCATAGAATCATAGGGCACTGTAGGAGGCCATTCGGCCCCTCGTGCCTGTTGCCGGCTCTTTGAAAGAGCTATCCAATTAGCCCCACTCCCCTGCCCTTTCCCTATTTTTGCCCATCAAGTGTTTATCCGATTCCTCTTTGAAAGTTACTATTAAACTGCTTCCACCGCCCTTTCAGACAGTGCATTCCAGATCATAACTTAGTCCAACAAAAACACCCAGGAACGATAATACTGCAACTCTGGGTCAGAGATCAACATTAGTTTGACAGCCCAGTGATTTTGATAAGCTACATCACTTGATCTATTTTCTTCCAGGTAAACGACGTCTCCCATTAGTAGTCGGGGATTATGCATATTAAAAATGTTTTTTGTGTGAATTAGAAGTAGAGAAAAACAAATTTATAATAAACGGCATTATCTGCATGCACCATTGATGACCTGTGTACTTCATTAAGCTAGACACAGCTACAGCTTCCTTGACAAGCACGTCTGGATGCTGTGGGCCCACTTTAGACTAATGGGCTTTTACATTGTGGCTTGGTGAGCTGCCTGCCTATTGCTCGGAGATGTTTGGCATATTGCCACACCCAGTTCCTCTAGCGTACCATTACAGTGCAAGCAAGGCACCTCGAGCACGAATGCCACTGGAATTAAAAAGCCCCAACAATAAGAATCACTGTAGTACTGGTTTTTTTTTCTCCCTATCTATGTTGGCCTGTTACTGTCCTGTAGACGTTCTGTATCTACTACTAGTTGCCGTGGCTCAGTGGGTAGCGCTCTCGCCTCCTGAGTTAGAAGGTTGTGGGTTCACGTCCCATTCCAGAGACTTGAGCACTGAGCGCAAAAATCTAGGCTGACACTCTAGTGTCATACCGAGGGAGTGCTGCACTGCCAGAAGTATCGGGCCAAAAATTCGGCCCTTCCCGCGTGAGTACACAGTGTGTACTCACCCGTAAGACGTCCCGAAGTGCCGGTTTCCTGCATGCACTGCGCATGCGCGGGAAACCGGAACTTCCGGTCTGGTGAAGGGGGCGGTTCCTAAGTGAACCACGTGCGCGGTAGAGGCTGCGCGCACGCAGCAAACTTAGCTTTTTTTTCAGGTTTCTACGCGAGGGTAAGTATTGAAGATTCTACGCTGTTAAAAAGGAGGCGCAAGACCCGTTTTCAACAAGGTAAGTAGTTAATTAATTATAATTTAAAAAAATTTTCAACAGGTTTATCTTTATTAGATACTTTAAAGAAAGGTAAGTTTATTTTTATCATTTTTAAAAAGTATTTTAATTTTTTCAAAAATTTAAATTTTTCTTTAAAGTTGTTAATTTATTTAACTATAGTTATTTTATAAATGTGATGTTTTTTTTAAATTTATTTTAAGTTTAGCTGTTCTTTTGGGGCTGATTTCAATTCACGGATTTGACAGGTCTCCTGTCAAATCTATGAATGAAAGATGGTCTGCTGCCATTGGCTCTCCATTGCCCACGTGATCCCAGGGGACGCATCGCACTAACTGCGCCCCTGGGAACACGCAAGCACTGCGCGCCGGCAGTTGGGAGAGGCCCAGGACCCGAAGTTCCCGTGGGCCCAAAACACAATGGCAGGCGCGGTAGGTAAGAGCACGCGCGATCCTTACCCCCGCGGCAAGCCGGAGAGGCGAATTTCTGGGCCATCGTCTTTTGGTTGAGATGTTAAACCGAGGCCCCCGTCTGCCCTCTCAGGTGGACGTAAAAGATTCCATGGCGCTAATTCGGAGAAGAGCAGGGGCAGTTCTCCAATATTTATCCCTCAGTCAACATTGCTAAAACCATCTGGTCATTATCGCATTGTTGTTTGTGGGAGCTTGCTGTGTGCAAATTGGCTGCTGTGTTTCCTACACTACAACAGTGACTACACTTCAAAAGTACTTCATTGGCTGTACAGCGCTTTGGGACATCCGGTGGTCGTGAATGGCGCCATATAAATGCAAGTCTTTCTTTCTTTCTTTCCATGATC
Organism: Squalus acanthias; assembly: GCA_030390025.1. Classification (NCBI taxonomy): domain Eukaryota; kingdom Metazoa; phylum Chordata; class Chondrichthyes; order Squaliformes; family Squalidae; genus Squalus; species Squalus acanthias. The sequence goes on from CM059450.1 coordinate 12,531,426, forward strand.
AGCCAGTAGGGGGGGGTCCACCTAAAGGTGAGAGGAGCCAAAAATGGCAGCCACATTAGCCTAGCTCGGAGAGTGGCTTTGCCTCAATTCCTTATTGTATTTCAGTTATTGGCCTTAACAAAAATCCTTGAGAGTGCCAGTCCATTAAACTGTATCCCCATCAGCCAAATGCATTAAAAGGAATTATGTTTTTCTCATGCAAAGTAAACCACTCGTGATATTAAACCAATTAACTTCACTTAGGCCCGTTGTGCTCATCAATCCTACATGCTGGCATCAAGCGCAGATTACGGAAGGTTGCTACGCTCCCGGCACGATTCCCACTCCTGCCCGCTGACCCGGACGTCGTTCCCGAGAGGCTTCGGGCAGGAGACAATTGAGAGATATTCAAAATGAGAACCAGGAGTTAAAAGTGGCCCCGGGCCTTGACGCTCCCTGATGGGATACCTCCTGCCATGAGTTATAATCAGAGCTTTTGAAGTTCAATTGGTAAATTCACTGCCCAGTCTGGCACTCAGGTATAGAGACCAGAAAGGCCCCAGGCTGCATCCTGCATCCTTGCTGAGTTTTTAAAAATGTATTCATTCCTGGGATGTGGGCGAGGCCAGCATTTATTGCCCATCCCTAATTGTCCTTGAGAAGATGGTGGTGAGCCTCCACCTTGAATCGCTGCAGTCTGTGTGCTGACTTTGTCACAGCGGTTTGGTACAACTGAATGGCTTGTTAGGCCATTTCACAGAATCACAGAATCCCTACAGTGCAGATAGAGGCCATTTCGGCCCATCGAGCCTGCACCGACACATATCCCACCCTATCCCCGTAACCCCACGTATTTAATCCCCCCTAACACTAAGGGTCAATTTAGCACAACCAAATCAACCTAACCCGCACATCTTTTGGACTGTGGGAGGAAACTGGAGCACCCGGAGGAAACCCACGCAGACACGGGGAGAATGTGCAAACTCCACACAGACAGTCACCCGAGGCCGGATTCGAACCCGGGTCCCTGGCGCTGTGAGGCAACAGTGCTAACCACTATGCCACCGTGTTGGGCAGTTAAGAGTCAACCACATTGCTGTGGGTCTGGAGTCACGTATAGGCCAGACCGGGTAAGGGCGGCAGATTTTCTTCCCTAAAGGAAATTAATGAACCAGTTGGGTTTTTACAACAATCCGGTAGTTTCATGGTCACCATTACTGATACTAGCTTTATAATTCCAGATGTATTTAATTAACTGAATTTAAATTCCCCAGCTGCTGTGGTGGGATTTGAACTCACGTCTCAGCGGATTATTAGTCCAAGCCTCCTTGATTACTACTCCAGTAACATAACCACTATGCTACTGTACCCCAAATAGCTGATTTCTGCTGGACAGCAATAAGGCTACCAAAGTTGGCCTCATTGGTTGGCCCCTGGGCAATGGAAGGGAAAAGTCAGTCATGCTTCCCAACCCGATCACTGTCCAATGAATGCTGCTTGAGAATGTTTGTTTGGATGTCAAGTGAGGACACAATTCAGCTCAGCGCTAGAAGAACATTAGGAACAGGAGGAGGCCATTCAGCCCCATGAGCCTCTTCCACCATTCAATTATGGAGAAGTCGCACAACACCAGGTTATAGTCCAACAGCTTTATTTGAAATCACAAGCTTTCGGAGCGCTGCTCCTTCGTCAGGTGAAGTGAAGAGATGCCTGACGAAGGAGCAGTGCTCCGAAAGCTTGTGATTTCAAATAAAGCTGTTGGACTATAACCTGGTGTTGTGCGACTTCTCACATTTGTCCACCCCATTCCAACACCGGCATCTCCACATCGTAACCATTCAATTAGATCACACCTCAACTTCATTTTACTGCCTTTGCTCCATATCCCTTGATACCCTTGCCTAACAAAAATCTATCAATCTCAGTCTTGAAAGGCCCAATTGTCCCCTGGCATCCACAGCCTTTTGGGGGAGCGAGTTCGAGATTTCTACTACGCTTTACGAGAAAAAGGTGCTCCTGAATGTCCCAGCTCTATTTTAAAGTATATGCCCGCTTGTTCTTGACATCCCGACCAGAGGAATTAGTTTCTCCGTATCTACCCTATCGAACCATTTTAACATTTTGAACACCTCGATCAGACCACCCCTCAATCTCCTATACCCAAGGGAATGGAAGGCAAGTTTATGCAATCTGCCCTGAACCATCAACCACGGTTAACCAGTCTGCTGACACGCAGGGCTGAAGTTTCTCCGCGTGCTATTTTCAGCACACTAATTAATGTGCTCTTGTAACAAAGATATTAGGCCGATAGCAAAATACTGCAGATGCTGGAAATCCGAAATAACAACAGAAAACGCTGGAAAAACTCAGCAGGCCAGGCAGCATCCGTGGAGAGAGAAAGAGAGTTGACGTTTCAGGTCGATGACCTTTCATCAGAACTGGGAAGAGCTGGAAATCAAATAGATTTAAGGCCAGGGTAAAGCGATCGTTAATCACTCTGCTGAGATCGCACACACAGGAATTGAATGCAAACACATTAAATGGTGAGTTCGAAACAGCACACGGAGGGCTCTCAACCCCTCGCTGCCTCAGTCCGCCTCGGAAAAATGGGTGCCTTGGCAATGTGCCAGGGATTGGTTGGTCCTGCCCAGCCAGATCCCATCAGCACCTTCAGGAAAGGAAGGGGGAATGGGCCAGGAAAAACATTGCAGGAGTTTTCGGTTGGGTTTACTAAACACACTGCTAAGATTGTAACAATATTGGGGGCAATTTTAACCTAAACCGGCAGACGAGAAACTGACGGGACTGGGCGCAACGCTGGTTTTATACCCTGCCCGATTTTACTCCCTATTGAAGTCAATGGAGAGCAATATTCGGCAGGGTGTAAAACCGGCGTTCCATCGATTTCCCGCTCAGAGCGTCAGGTTAAAATTTGTCCCTGTGACTGAAAAATAAGGTGTCAGCGAAAGAAAGAAATTAATTGCATTTATATAGCGCCTTTCACGGCCTCAGGACGTCCCAAAGCGCTTCACAGCCAATGAAGTACTCCAGCAGTGTCGTCACTGTTGCAATGTAAGGAAGCATGGCAGCCAATCTGCGCTGAGCAAGATCCTGCAAAAATAAATAAGATAAATAATCAATTAAACTGTCTTAGTGATGTTGCTGAGGGATACGTATTGGGCAGGACACCAGGAGAACTCTCTGCTCTATTTTTATTGTTTTTTTCTTAATAATTCTCAGGATGTGAGCATCGATGATAAAGCTGGCATTTATTGCCCATCCCCTAGTTGCCCTTGAGAAGGTGGTGGTGTGCCGCCTTCTTGAACCGCTGCAGTCCGTGTGGTGAAGGTACTCCCACAGTGCTGTTAGGGAGGGAGTTCCAGGATTTTGACCCAGCGACGATGAAGGAACGGCGATATATTTCCAAATCAGGATGGTGTGTGACTCGGAGGGGAACTTGGAGGTGGTGGTGTTCCCATGCGCCTGCTGCCCTTGTCCTTCTAGGTGGTGGAGATCGCGGGTTTGGGAGGTGCTGCCAAGGAAGCCTTGGCGAGTTGCTGCAGTGCATCTTGTAGATGGTACACACTGCAGCCACAGTACACCACTGGTATGTTTTAGCCTGTGGATTGGGTACCGATCAAGTGGACTGCTTTGGTGTGGATAAAAAGAAAGACTTGTATTTATATACAGCCTCTCACAACCTCCGCACCTCTCAAGGCGCTTTACAGGCAATGAGTTACTTTTGAAGTTTAGTCACTGTTGTAATGTATGCTAGTGTTGAGCTTTATGACTGTTGTTGCCACTGCACTCATCCAGGCAAGGGGAGAGTATTCCATCACACACCTGACTAGTGCCTCGTAGATGGTGGAAAGGCTTTTGGGGAATCAGAAGGTGAGACACTCGCCGCAGAATACCCAGCCTCTGACCTGCTCTTGTAGCCACAGCATTTACGTAGCTAGTCTAGTTCAGTTTCTGGTCAATTGTGACCTCTAGGATGGTGGGTGATTTGATGATGGTAATGCTGTTGAATAGAAACATAGAAAAATAGGAGCAGGAGTAGGCCATTCGGCCCTTCGAGCCTGCTCCGCCATTCAATATGATCATGGCTGATCCTCTATCTCAATACCATATTCCCGCTCTCTCCCCATACCCCTTGATGCCTTTTGTGTCTAGAAATCTATCTATCTCCTTCTTAAATATATTCAGTGACTTGGCCTCCACAGCCTTCTGTGGTAGAGAATTCCACAGGTTCACCGCCCTCTGAGTGAAGAAATTTCTCCTCATCTCAGTCCTAAATGTTCTACCCCGTATCCTGAGACTGTGACCCCTCGTTCTCGACCACCCTCCCTGCATCCAGTCAGTCTAGCCCTGTCAGAATTTTATACGTTTCAATGAGATCCCCTCTCATTCTTCTAAACTCTAGTGAATACAGGCCTAGTTGACAAAGGGAGGTGGTTAGGCTCTCACTTGTTGGAGATGGTCATTGCAAATGCTACTTGTTACTTATTGGGCCAAATGTTGTCCATGTCTTTCTGCATGCAGGCATGGGCTGCTTCATTATCTGAAGAATTGCGAATGGAACTGAACACTGTGCAATCATCAGCAAACAGCTCCACTTCTGACCTTATAATGGGGGCAAGGTCATTGATGAAACAGCTGAAGATAGTTGGGCCGAGGACACTGCCCTGAGGAACCCCTGCAGCAATGTCCTGGGGTTGAGATGCTTGGCATCCAACAACTGCAACCCTCTTCCTTTGTCCAGATATGACTCCAGCCAATGGATAGTCCCCCCCCCCCCCACTGATCCCCATGGTGCCATGGGATCTTGTTTTGCCTACTTGATAGAGCAGACAGGAGTTTCACCCAAAAGACATCACTTCTGACAGTACAGAATTCCCTCAATACTACATTGAGGTATGCGCCTGGTTATGTGCTGAAGTCTCTGGAGCGAGGCTTAAATCTACACCCTCTGATATGCAAAGCAAGAGTGCTACCAATGAGCCAAGTCTGAGCATGGATAATACATATTAGGCTTCAAAGGTTTACAGCTGTGACACATCATTGGTGATGAGGTGAATTGTGAAGGGGTTAATGTTCAGTACTTGAGATTAGCCAACCTGGATGTTGGTGTTGAACTGGGATCCCTTCTTTCACCTTTTCAAAGATCTTGTTGGATTCTTCAATAGAGTCTTTTTTTCCAATTGAGTAAATGAAGAGAAACTGTTTCCAATGGCTGAAGGGTCGATAACCAGAGGGCACAGATTTAAGGTGACTGTCAAAAGAGCCAGAGGCGACACGAGGAAAAACTTTTTTACGCAACGAGTGGTTAGGATTTGGAATGCGCTGCCTGATAGGGTGGTGGATACAGATTCAATAGTAGCCTTCAAAAGGGAATTGGATAAATACTTGAAGGAGAAAAAATTGCAGGGCTCTGGGGAAAGAGCGGGGGGAGTGGGACTGACTGGATTACTCTTCGAAAGAGCCGGCACAGACTCGATGGGCCGAATGGCCGCCTTCTGTGCTGTACTATTCTACGATTCTATGATTCTATGAAGTTACTGCTTCTGCTGTGCTAATAAGGAAGAGTTTGCGGTGTGTTGTCAAAGACAAGTGATTAAACACAGACAGATTGTACCTTGCTGGGCGGCAGCAGGTCCCATTAACAGCATGTGAAAAGACTATATTAATACTATTGTGGCTACAAGAGCAGCGATCAATATTGAGAACTGTAAGGGCTCTAAAAAACCTGCCTATAAAGTTCAGTCAATGCAAAGATCAAACTAGGGGAGAGATAAATTTTGAAGAAACACACATTGCATTCCCAATCCTAAGGGTGAATAACTTGAATACAATGGCCCAAAAATTCGGCTGAATACGGGAGATTACGCACTGTGTACTCTCACGTATTAGGTCCCGAAGTGCCGGTTTCCTGCATGCACTGCGCATGCGCGGGAAACCGGCACTTCCGGTATGGCGAAGGGGGCGGTTCCTAAGTGAACCGCGTGCGCACTAGAGGCTGCGCGCACGCAGCACACTTAGGTTTTTTTTCAGGTTTCAATGTTAAGGTAAGTATGGAATATTTTACACATGAAGAAAAGAGGCGTAAGACCCCCTTTTAACAAGGTAAGTAGTTAATTAAGTATTATTTTAAATTTTTTTCAACAGGTTTATCTTTTTTAGAGACTTTAAAGAAAGGTAAGTTTATTTTTATAACTTTTAAAAAGAATTAAAATTTTTTCAAAAATTTAAATTTTTGTTTAAAGTGGTTAATTTATTTAACTATAGTTATTTTATTAATGTGATGGTTTTTTTTTAAAGTTATTTGAGGTTTAACTGTTCTTTTGGGGGCAATTTGTATTCATAGTTTTGACAGTTCTCCTGTCAAATCTATGAATGAAAGATGGTCTGCTGCCATTGGCTCTCCATGGCCCACGTGATCCCAGAGGTCGCATCGAACTAACTGCGCCTCTGGGACATGCACGCACTGCGCGCCGGCACCAGGGAGAGGCCCAGGACCCGAAGTTCCTGTGGGCCCGAAACACAACGGCAGGCGCGGTAGGTAAGATCGCGCGCGATCCTTACCCCCGCGGCAAGCCTCCGAGTCAAATTTCTGGGCCAATAATGCTACCTTCATAAACCTGGGAATCATAGAATCATAGACCAGTACAGCACAGGAGGAGGCCATTTGGCCCATCGATTCTGCACCAAATCTTTCAAGAATTAAAAGGGCTGAGACAGGAGAGATGGGCTGCACAAACCAAATAGGGACAAAGAGAGTTGCAAAGGAACAGACAGCTATGGAAAACTAGACAGGTGGAGATGGGGATGGGAGGGGGGTGGCAGGGAGGAAACAAGTTCTCAGATGAAACCTCTCATAGGGGGAAGGTGGTCAATAAGCAGGTATAGACTCCAGAATTCAGAGAGAATCACATGAACCAGAGAGCTGGTATAAGCAGACACTGGGGAATGTGAGGGGAGGCTAATCCATAATAAAATGTACACACGTGAGTGGTAGAACAGTAGAAAATAGATGCCAGAGTTGGAGACTATTGTTCCAGTCAGGAATTACGACATGATGGGAATATCAGAAACATGACTAAATTAATATAACATTCAAAGGTATGGAGTGTTTAGAAAAGATAGAACTACATAGGCCAAAACAGTAGAATACAAGTCAGAGAAGGTACTATACAGTGCCCTGGTCAGACTGCACCTCCAGTACTGCGTCCACCACTGGAGGCAGTGCAGAGCAGAGCTACAAGGCTGGCCCACAGTGTCAGGGATCTGGGTTCTGAGGGAAGACTTTGGCTTTTCACAGGAGGGCACCTGAAGGGTGGCCATATAAAGATATATAAGATTATTTAGTTAATGGAGAACGATCATCTGGAATGTGACTTTAAATTAAACTCTGGGAGTAGAACCGGTGGGGGCGGGGGGGCCAACAGGTTCAAAGTAGCAAAGGGCAATTGTTGGATTGACATCAAAACATGCGGGGGCGATTTTGTCAATGGGGGCGCGTTGGAGACGGGACTGCTGCTTGTCGGGTTTTAGTCCCGCCTCCATCGTATTCAAGACTCATCAAACCTCTTTTGTGAGCAGAAATTAGATGGTTGTTGCATTGGAGAATGCAGCGGCCATCTGTCATCTCTGCCGGTGAGATGCGAGACTCTCCGCATCCCCAACTGTTGAAGCCTGCAGGAAGAAACAAAGGTAAGTAAACATTTTCTATCACTTTCCACTCACCTCACATACTCACCTCTCCACACTTGCACCCATCACTCACCTCCACAGCGCACTTTTGCACCCCTCCGACCCCCGCAGACCCACTGCTCGCCTCGCTGACCCTGGCGGGGTTTCCCGACATCGGGAAGCCCGCGCCTCTGTTGGAAAAATGGGGATAATCCTCTTAACTGCCTGTTACCTACCTGTTAACAGGCAGCTAAGTGGCTGTAATCCCCTTCCCGCCTCCAGGAGACGGGACCCGGCACGGGTCGGCTACCCGCCTCCTAGGAAGATGGCACGGAGGCGGGTTGGGGGCGGGATGGGTACCCGCCCCCCCAGATTCTGCCATATTCCTGGCAGTCCCGCCTCCAAACCCGCCTCCCCAGGGCTGGCAAGATCGCGCCCTTCCTCTCTGCACAAAGAGTGATCAACAGGTGCCTGAAATGGGAAAGTGTTCTGTTATCCAGCTCTAACAAGGATTGGATGAAGAGGGGTGGGAGGAGGCTCGTGTGGAGCATAAATTCAGTTGGGCTGAATGGCCTGTTTCTGTGCTGTAACTTCTATGTAACATCCTTTGTCTTGATGAGCAACAGAGTATAAAATAATAATCATATTTCTTCTTCGGCGAATGATTTGAGAAAGCAGCAGTGATGATGATGATGCTCACTGTTGCCATGGTGACTGCAGTCTCCAGAGGACATTCACCATCTTTGACCAAACCCAAAACTGGTCAGGGGGAAGAGTAGGGACCGGCACGATGTGATTAATGGGTTCCTTTTGGGATGAAAATTCATGGAAGTCCCGTTTACCCATCACCCCTGTGCTCACTGACCTACATTCGCTCCCAGTTAAGCCAGGCCTCGATTTTAAAATTCTCATCCTTTTTTTTCAAATCTCTCCATGGCCTCGCCCCGCTCCCTATCTCTGTAATCGCCTCAAGCCCCACAAACCACCCCGAGATCTCTGCGCTCCTCCAATTCTGGCCTCTTGAGCAGCCCCCATTTCCATCGCTCCACCATTGGCGGCCGTGCCTTCAGCTGCCGAGGCCCTAAGCTCTGGAATTCCCTCCCTAAACCTTTCCTCCTCTCTCTCCTCCTTTAAGACGCTCCTTAAAAGCTACCTCTTTGACCAAGCTTTTGGTCACCTGTCCTAATATCTCCTGAGGTGGCTTGATGTCAAACTTTGTTTTATAACCCTTCTGTGAAGCACCTTGGGACATTTTACTACGTTAAAGGTGCTATATAAATACAAGTTGTTGTTGTTGAAAATCTTTTAAGGTAACTAATGAATATCTCCAGATCGCAAGTCATAGAAGTAAGTGGGATAAAAAGGAATTCTAGCTTAAGAATCTGACTTTTGTTTTGCGCTTTACATTTCAGACGTTCCTTGATACATCACACGAAAGCTCAACTGTCTGGTCCAATAGCAGACAGGTGGCAACTCTACCCCGGCGCAATGACACAACCTGCCTTCCCTCGGCACTACTTTTAACCTCAACCGCGAATGGGTTTAAGCTCCCCTGCGCATTATTTCAGCACATCTGCAAACGTGTTCGCACCAATTTCTGTCTGCACGGTTTTAATGGTAATCCGTTTCACGGAGCGAGTTTCTAGGAGCAGTAAGATGGCACAGAGGAAATTAAAATCGCAGCTGCTGTGCCGCACATGAACAGGTGGTAAGGTGTCGGGGGCAGCGCTTCTTGACTATGGATTCCTACCGAGTTTTGACAACAGCATCCAGCTTGAATGCCGTTCTGTTTCGCCAGTCATTCAGCAAATCAGTCTGAACAATGACTTAGAGAAAACACTCAAACTAAAACATAATCTTACACAAAAGGAAAGGATTAGACTTCCTAAACAGGTTGCGCGGAACTTGGCAGCTGCCTGGCTGTGTTTAGCGTGCAAAAAAACACTGTAGGCCAGACAATTGGAGAGCATTCTAAGCTTGGATCAAGATTTTGCATTTAAGCATTGTGCTTGGCTCGGGACTTCTGTATAATGGGAGTGCGTGGGATGTGGTTTAGTCCATTAGAATTGTACGGATGGATGATGAGCTCATGTGGAGTTTGCTATGGAGCGGTTATCTTATTAGCTTATACAAAGAGGCCACATTTTTTAAGGTGCCAGAAACAATTACATATGAACATATACAAATGATGGACAGGAACGGACCCACTGGTCCATCTAGCCTGTCCCATATAGTTGTATTGCCCTATGCGTCATGATGTAGACACAGCCCACCCATCCCGGGGCCATATAATCTCCTGGGAGATGTATAAGATTCTGAGGGGGATTGACAGGGTAGATGCTGAGAGGTTGTTTCCCCAGGCTGGAGTGTCTAGAACCAGGGGTCACAGTCTCAGGATAGGGGGGTCGGCCATTTAAGACTGAGATGAGGAGAAATTTCTTCACTCAGAGGGTGGTGAATCTTTGGAATTCTCTACCCCAGAGAGCTGTGGATGCTCAGTCGTTGAGTATATTCAAGACGGAGATCGATCCATTTTTGGACACTAAGGGAATCAAGGTATATGGGATATGATGGGCCATGATCTTATTGAATGGCAGAGCAGACTCGAGGGGCCATATGGCCTACTCCTGCTCCTATTTCTTATGTTCTTATGTTGTTATGTTTAGGAAGCTGCCTTTGTGCAGGGCGACCTTATATGTGTTAATGTAGAGATGAGCTGCTCAATGGGGTACGAAACACTCCACCAGCCATCCGCTGAACAGAATCCCAGCGTTGCTAACACTCCTGACTTCATTCATGACGTCTTCATTTTGCATAGAAAAGTATAGAGAGAAATTGTTTCTTTCTGTCCCTCCCTTCGATCTTTACAAATTGCATGCATATTGCAACGCTCAATAAATCAAAGATGGAGTATAATGTAGGGAAATGTGAGGTTATTCACTTTGGTAGGAAGAATAGAAAAACAGAATATTTTTTAAATGGTGAGAAACTTTCAAATGTTGGTGTTCAGAGAGATTTGGGTGTCCTCGTGCAAGAAACACAGAAAGCTAGCATGCAGGTACAGCAAGCAATAAGGAAGGCAAATGGCATGTTGGCCTTCATTGCAAGGGGGTTGGAGTATAAGAGTAAGGAAGTCTTGCTACAATTGTACAGGGCCTTGGTGAGACTACACCTGGAGTACTGTGCACAGTTCTGTTCTCCTTATCTAAGAAAGGATATACTTGCCTTGGAGGCGGTGCAACGAAGGTTTCACTAGATTGATTCCTGGGATGAGAGGGCTGTCCTATGATGAGAGATTGTGCAGAATGGGCCTATACTCTCTGGAGTTTAGAAGAATGAGAGGTGATCTCATTGAAACATACAAGATTCTGAAGGAGATTGACAGGGTAAATGCTGAGAGGTTGTTTCCCCTGGCTGGAGTGTCTAGAACTAGGGGGCATAGTCTCAGGATAAGGGGTCGGCCATTTAAAACTGAGATGAGGAGGAATTTCTTTACTCAGAGGGTTGTGAAACTTTAGAATTCTCTGCCCCAGAGGGCTGTGGATGCTGAGTCTTTGAGTATATTCAAGGCTGAGATAGATAGATTTTTGGACTCATGGGGAATCAAGGTATATGGAGATCGGGCGGGAAAGTGGAGTTGAGGTCGATGATCAGCCATGATCGTATTGAATGGCGGAGCAGGCTCGAGGGGCTGAATGGCCTACTCCTGCTCTTACTTCTTATGTTCTTATGAACCCTCGTTCAAGCTAGTCAATTTGGCTCCATGATGGAACTCTCACCTCCAAGAAAGAAGATCGTTGGTTCAAGCACTTAATCTAGGAAAAAGTTGCATTGGTACCACCCTCTCAGATGACATTTCTGAACTGAGGTCCAGAGCCTCTTCAGGTAAAAGGTCCCATGAAAGAAAGACTTGCATTTCTATAGCGCCTTTCACGATCACTGGACATCTCAAAACACTTTACAGCCAATGAAGTACAGTCGCTGCTGTAATGTGAGAAATGCAGCAGCCAATTTGCACACAGCAAGCTCCCACAACTGCAAAGTGATAATGACCAGATAATCTGTTTTTGTTATGTTGATTGAAGGAATAAAATATTGGCCAGGACACTGGGGATAACTCCCCTGCTCTTGTTCGAAATAGTAGCCATGGGATCTTTTACATCCACCTGAGAGAGCAGACGGGGCCTTGGTTTAACGTCTCATCCGAAAGACGGCGCCTCTGACAGTGCAGCACTCCCTCAGCACTGGTACTGGGGCGTCAACCTAGATTTATGTGCTCAAGTCCCTCGCGTGGGACTTGAACCCACAACCATTCATGTACTTTGAGACGAGCGTGCTACCCACTGAGCCAGAGCTGACACCATGGCACTGTTAGAAGAAAACCGGGGAATTATCCCGGTGTCCTGGCCAATATTCATCCCTCAACCGACATCACCGAATACAGACGAACTAGCTATTTGTCTCATTTGCTGTTTTGTGGGATCTCACTGTGCACAGTTTGGCTACGAAGCACGTGTTATCTGTTGGCTATAAAGCATTTTGGGACATCCTGAGGATGTGAAAGGTGCTAGGTAAATGCAACTTCTTCTTATTTGCATGAGGTCTGAACAGATTTTACATGGGTCCATAGTAAAATGGTGCTTAAGGCGAGATACAATGAGAGAGACAGAAGAGAGAGATTAACATTTTGTGCGGAGTGGAGCCTTCACTCAGTTGACAGAAAATTAACAGAGAAACGACTAGGGTTGCCAACTCTGGCAGGACGTATTCCTGGAGGTTTCTTCGCATGACTTCCCGCCTCCAACCGCCCCGCTCGGTCAATTGGCCTTTCATCCCCCATCTCCAATATTTTTTTTTATTAATAATAAGCCAAGAAAATGGAAAATGTGCACAATTCTTTTTAACGGCCCTATGATTTTTTTTACTCGCAGCGAGTGTCCCGTAGATTAATCTTCAATTCCTGGAGACTCCAGGGCAATCCTGGAGGGTTGGCAACCCGAGAAACGACTGGACGAGGCGGAAAATGAAATAAGTACAAATTACATTTGAATGGCTTGGGGGTGAGCAAAGAAGAATTAACAGGAATAAAAGGCACAGGATAATTAATTCGAAACAGACATTAAAATTTGGCTTTTTATTGCCTTCTACCCTTCAATCGCACATCTGACCTCCAACAAGCCTCGATATGGGACAACAATGCAGGAAGAATGATAAATAGGAGAGACCTGTGCACAAAGGTCATGGAGTCTCTCTTTGAGGCAGCTCTACAGATGTCGTTACGAAGATGAGTGAAGCTGGGCACCTTTTGATCTTCACCGACGTTGCCATGGGAACAGATCTCTTGCTCTCTCAGAGCAGTTTATTGGCCTCAGCCATATAGGATAGTGTGCAATAGAATAGCGTACAGCTCGGCATCGGCACAAAGCTTCCATAACGGGCCCTGCTATATTTCATGCCGAAAGATGGTTTAAGCTGGAGGGGCTCCATGGTGGGCCCCTAGTGATTCAGTATGTGGATGATATTAGAACATAAGAAGTAGGAGCAGGAGTAGGCCATATGGCCCCTCGCTCGGTCAATTGGCCTTTCATCCCCATCTCCAATATTTTTTTATTAATAATAAGCCAAGAAAATGGAAAATGTGCGCAATTCTTTTTAATGGGGAGAGAGCGGGAATATGGTATTGAGATAGAGGATCAGCCATGATCATATTGAATGGCGGAGCAGGCTCGAAGGGCCGAATGGCCTACTCCTGCTCCTATTTTTCTATGTTTCTATCACCTCCCTGCCTTACCTCAGGACGAAACTGCCCTCAGGGATGACTGATTTTTGCAGGGACTTCATTCCCCCATTACGCTGAGTTAGTGGGCCCTCTGTTTGCTTTGCTCCTGAAGGGAGCGAAGTGGAAGTGGTGCGAGGCCCACACCGGTTGTGATCATTCGACTTGCACGACAGTCCGGCGCTCGCCATTACAGGGATGTTCTCCTCTTTCTCCTGGTGTCGGAGCAGTACCATTGTAGCTACGCTTGCCCAATAACATCACGGGGAGCCCAGGCCCCTGGCCTATGCCTCTCGCCGCCTGCAGAGCCCTGAGCTTAAATTTATCGACTACGAACATCAGGTCCTGACATTGCATTGGGTCCTTGGGAAACTTCGGTACGTAGTGAGGCTCAGTAAGGCGAAGGTAATTTCTCACAATGCTCCATTTGTCTTCCTCACCAAACTGAGGATTAAGGATGGAAATGTGTCTAGACCGAGGAGCTCTCGATAGCTTAAGGCCTTATCTGAGTAGCACATCAAGGCTATTCAGCTTCGAGTTCCGGCGCTGGTTGCATTTGGCCTAACTATAATTATCTGGTCATTTATCTCATTGCTGTCTGTGCGCAAATTGGCTGTTGTGTTTCTTACATTACAATGGTGACTACACTCCAGAAGTATTTCATTGGCTGTGAAGCACTTTGGGACATCCTGAGGTCATGAAAGGCGCTATAGAAATGCAAGTCTTTCTTACATGTGCTTCCTTCTCCCTCATCCTGTTGAAATCAAGACTCGTTACAACATCCAGTGTTTCTTATTCTTTGTCAGGGCCTCAAACCTTGGAACTGCTTACAACCCTCAATCTTCTCTTCTTCTCTATGATCCCATGGGTTCTGAAAACCAATTATTACCATCACCCAACCACTAGTACTTGATTAATCCTCTCTCCCGCTCTTTTTAATGTTGATTGCTGTGGCAGTCCCATGGGCCTTGCCCTTCACTTAGCCTTTTCGGCAAGGAGAAAGCCAACTGATTCTTTATTTCTCCTTAGCCCAGGCACCATGAGGCCCATTGCAGGATCCTCAGTACTCCCCTGATTAACTCGACTCACAGTTGTTAGAATTCCTATTAATCCAGCATTGAAGAGAAGAAAAAGAACGACCTTGCAGTTCTATAGCGCCTTTCACAACCTCAGGACGTCCCAAAGCACTTTACAGCCAATGAAGTACTTTTTTTTGAAGTGCATTCGCTGTTGTAATGTAGGGAAACGCAGCAGCCAATTTGCGCACAGCAAGCTCCCGCAAACAGCAACGTGATAATGACCAGATAATCTGTTTTTAGTCATGTTGGTTGAAGGATAAATATTGACCAGGATCGGGGAGAAATCCCATGCTTTTCTTCGAAATAGTGGCCATGGAATCTTTTATGTCCACCTGAGAGAGCTCGGTTTAACGTCTCATCTGAAAGACGGCAGCTCCGACAGTGCAGCACTCCCTCAGCACTGCACTGGGAGTGTCAGCCTAGATTTTTGTGCTCAAGTCTCTAGAGTGGGACTTGAACCCACGACCTTCTGGGTCAGAGGCGAGAGCGCTACCCACTGAGCCACACCTGACACTGTATAAAGAAATAACAATTCGATTTATTGTGGTTTTATGAACGACTCAACAGTCAACAGCCCAAACTCTGCTACCAAACCCCACCTTACACATCTTTCCAGTCTGGTTCTAACCAATCATGCTGAATTGAAACATTGAGAGACCATCTATAAATTTTCATACAAATTGAAACATTTATACTTAATGAGGTGAAGGGAATATCTATAAATTCTGGAAGGATATATCAAAGACTAGGAGCTCAGCCTGGGCCTTTCTCAGTCTACATGGCTCCGTGCCATGTTGGTCCAGTGCAGTTACCCATGTTAATGATCCTCCTCTGGGGCTGCAAGTAAATCATGACTTGTTTAAATCTGAGCATTGGAAAGATTAATGCACAGCAAAAGCTGGGCTCCTCAAACGACCGCAGAATCATAGAATCACACAGCACAGAAGAAGGCCATTCGGCAAAAGGATTTGAGTACAGGAGCAAGGATGTCTTACTACAGTTAAACAGGGCCTTGGTGAGACCACACCTGGAGTACTGTGTGCAGTTTTGGTCTCCTTACCTAAGAAAGGATACACTTGCCATAGAGGGAGTGCAGCGAAGGTTCACCAGACTGATTCCTGGGATGGCAGGACTGTCGTATGAGGAGAGATTGGGTCGACTAGGCCTGTATTCACTAGAGTTTAGAAGAATGAGAGGGGATCTCATTGAAACGTGTAAAATTCTGACAGGGCTAGACAGACTGGATGCAGGGAGGATGTTTCCCCTGGCTGTGGGGCGGGGTGGGGGGGGCGTCTAGAACGAGGGGTCACAGTCTCAGGATACGGGCTAGGACATTTAGGACTGAGATGAGGAGAAATTTCTTCACTCAGAGGGTGGTGAACCTGTGGAATTCTCTACCACAGAAGGCTGTGGAGGCCAAGTCACAGAATATATTTAAGAAGGAGATACACAAAACTCTTTTTTAACCGGCACCCAAATAACCGGAAATCTCTCTTAACCGGCAAAATTCTTGAGTAGGTAACCGGGGTTTTCCTTCATCTCTCCTTTAAAAATAACTTAAAAAAAACCCCCGAGGCGTTTGCCTTGTATCGGAGCGTGTAGATTGGGAGGGGAATGTGCAGCCCGGGTAGGCAGCGGACACGACAGATGGTCAGCTGGCGGTCCCCGGGGAGACGGAGCTCCAAATGCAGGCGCTTGTCAATGTGTACGGGGCTCTCGTACGTTGGGAGATATAACTCTCCATTATCCGGACTTTTTGATTAATCGGCACCACGCCGGTCCCGTCGGTGCCGGTTAATAAAGAGTTTCCTGTAGATAGATTTCTAGACACAAAAGGCATCAAGGGGTATGGGGAGAGAGCGGGAATATGGTATTGAGATAGAGGATCAGCCATGATCATATTGAATGGCGGAGCAGGCTCGAAGGGCCGAATGGCCTACTCCTGCTCCTATTTTTCTATGTTTCTATATTTCCATGAGCCTGTGTTGGCTCTCTGAAAGAGCTATCCAATTAGTCCTACTCCCCCCTTCACCCACCCACCCCAGCTCTTACTCCATTGCCCTACAAATGTTTCCACCTCAAGTAGTTGAAAGCTTGTGCTTTGGTTGTTTATCTTCTGTGTCGATGGTGAACTCCCCGGTGTTCTGCAGCAACGGGGGGGATTATCAGATTGATTGAAACTCCAAATCACTCTTTAATCAGCTTCAGGTCATTTCCTTACCGCGCTCTTCCCAGACGCTGGAGTTGAAAAGCCGATGGGGGAGCTCAGAATAGAATCATAGAGTAGTTCACTCGAACAACAACAGCAATGAGTTCATGGTATTCGCTGAACAAAATCAGGATCATTTAATTTTCTTTCTAAATGCAGGTGCAGAACATTTTCTGCGGGATTGATCAAATCGTATTCCCTGGGACAGCCTGCAGCAAGCTGAACAGCGGCGGAAAGAGTTCAGGAGAGAAATATATATTGCTTCTTCCACAGTTAATATATTTTAATCTGCTTTCATTTTTTTTTTTGGTGAGTAAAAAGAAGCAATACAATTGCAGTAATTCGTGGAAAGTTGATTTACGAGGGGTACTGCCACGTACTGCTTAATGCACAAATGCTGGATTTTCGAGGTAGTACGACTGTAAAATGCTCGAAATCTCCCCAAGTTTGCTTTGAAGAGCCATCAGCAAACTGCCGTCATTGTTCATGCATGATGCCAACTCTCACAGAGAAGTATTTAAGTGAGCGCCAGGCCGACTGGCAGCCGTGTCTGCACCTTTTAGTGAGGGTGGAGTTTTGACATTGCAAATGTACCTTTGCTGAATGAAGCCAGAGCCCGATTTATATTGAGCTCTCCAGTCAGACACTTGGCCTGTATGTGACCCCCCCCCCCCCGGACCCACAGCAATGTGGTTGACTCTTAACTGCCCTCCCAAATGGCCCAGCAAGCCACTCCAGAAGGCGGCTCACTACCACCGCCTCAAGGGCAATGAGGGACGGGCAATAAATGCCGGCCTTGCCAGCGACGCCCACATCCTGTGAATTGAAAACAAACATTGCCGGAGTTCCATCCTTAAAAGAAAGACTTGCATTTGAATAGCGCTTTCACGACCTCAGCACGTCCCAAGGCTCTTTACAGCCAATTAAGTGCTTCTGAAGTGTAGTCACTGTAGGAAACACAGCAGCCAATTTGCACACAGCAAGCTCCCACAAGCAGCAATGTGTTAATGACCAGATAATCTCTTTTAGTGATGTTGGTTGAGGAATAAATATTGGCCAGGACACCGGGGATAACTCCCCCTGCTCTTCTTCGAAATAGTGCCATGGGATCTTTTACGTCCACCTGAGAGAGCAGACGGGGCCTCAGTTTAATGTCTCATCTGAAAGACAGTGCAGCGCTCCCTCAGCACTGCACTGGAGTATCAGCCTAGATTTTGTGCTCAAGCCTCTGGAGTGGGACTTAAACACACAAACCTTCTGACTCAGAGGCGAGGGTGCTACCCTCGGCTGACTTTCCAGCCTCAATATCTTAGCAACAGGCCTTACGGTAGACTGCTAAGAGTGCATCCGATAAACCAAGCTACCTCTGTTAAAGAGTTAAAAAAAAAGGCAATGCTTATACTTAACGAGCACCTTAGCATGTCTTCAAAATAAATCAAAGAGCTTTAGACAATGGATTACTTACATTGCTATCTTACATTCATAGTGCCTTCAAAATAGAGCCTGTGTACAGTAATAACAGGGATTGAGTGGTGCAGTAGCTTTTACTAACCTCTGGGATCAAATCCTGGCTAGAATAATTGTATGAAAGGTTTCTTTGCCTGTTGGTGGCAAAAGCCCTACGTGAAGTGAATTTGGACACTTTTAAGTGAGTTGAGGCACATTGTAGAGTAAGTGCGCTAATAACTAACCGAGGAGGAACTGACACTAGTTACCCGATATTTGAAGGCGTTCTATTTTATTTGTTAGTTATCAGGATGTGGGTAATGCCCGTAAGGCCAGCGGGAATGGTAGTATAGTGGTTATGCTACTGGACTAGTAATCTTGAGACCTGAACTAATGATGTAGTTAGACGTGAGTTCAAATCCCACCATGGTAGCTGGGGGAATGTTAATTTAAGTAAATCTGGAATAAAATGCTAGTATCAGTAATGGTGACTATGAAACTATCTGATTGTCGTAAAAACCCATCTGGTTCACTGACGTCCTTTCGGGATGGAAATCTACTGCCCTCACCCGGTCTGGCCTATATGCAACTCCAGACCCACAGTAATGTGGTTGACTCTTAATCTGCCCTCTGAAATGGTCTAGCAAGTCACTCAGTTGTATCAAACTGCTAGGAAAAACCTTCACCACACGGACTGCCGCGGTTCAAGAAGGCGGCTCACCACCAGCTTCTCAAGGGCAATAAATATGGCCTTGCCAGCGACACTCACATCCCACGAATGAAAAAAAGAATTGTTTCCCCTCTTGCCCTAAGAAGGTTGGTGGTGGCTCTTAGCTCTTGTGCTGACGGTGCTCCCACGCTGTGGTTAGGCAGGGAAATCCAAGATATTGACCCAGCACAAACTAACCTCAAATCTGGCACAAAATTGTCAGATTCACTCAGCGAGGACAAAGAATGCCTGGTGTGAGAAATGGAAAATGAGGCAGTGTTCTGTTCAAACTTACCGTTGAGGCACATTAGAGAGAACATGCATCTAAGGGGGCATTTGCATTGCACCGCTGTCAGTGTGAAGTGGTTTTGCTTGCTACTGACCCTTCAGTTATAGCGTAAGTGCAACAACGACAGCAACTTGCATTTATATAGCACCTTTAACATACCAAGACGCTTCACAGGAGCGATTATCAGGCAAAATTTGATACCGAGCCACATAAGGAGATATTAGGACAGGTGACCAAAAGCTTGGTCAAAGAGGTAGGTTTTAAGGAGCGTCTTAAAGGAGGCGAGAGGACCGGAGCTTAGGGCCCAGGCAGCGGAAGGCACAGCCACCAATGGTCATAGAGTCATAACGGCACAGAAGGAGGCCATTCGGCCCATCGAGTCCGTGCCGGCTCTCTGTGGAGCAATCCAGTCAGTCCCATTCTCCCGCTCAATTCCCATAGCCCGACAAGTTTATTTCCCTCAAGTGCCTATCCAGTCTCCCCTTGAAAACATTGAGGGCTGGATTTTGAAGTTGGAGTCGGGTTGGGGTCGGGAATCACACATTCTGGCTTGTGAACCCGCCTCCATCGAGATGTGGCCAACCCACTGTATTTTCCCTTGATTGACCTTGTTGAGCCCGCCCAGTGGGCTCAGCAGGCCAATTAAGGGCCACCCGGCAACAGGTGACGTCACAGACTGACATTTCATCTGTCAAGAGCTTTTGACAGATGAAATATCAGCGTTTGACAGCTCTGTGAAGCTGTCAAACACTCACAATATGATTTCTAACTTCAGTCCTTCCTTTCAGGCTGAGTTAGAAATCATTCCAGCACAGAAAACAGAAGGCTGCTGTTTTTGACAGATCCACGGCTTTCCTGCTTTCTGTGGCGGTGCGATTTCTAACTCCCGAGAACTGAAGTGCTGACACCTGCAGGAGGAAGTTAAGGTAAGTAAAACTTTATCCCACACTTAGCACTTAACTTACACACTTACCTCTGCACACATGCACCCATCACTCACCTGCCCACCGGACATATCGACCCCTCCAACCCCTGCAGACCCACGGCCCGACCCGATAACTTGGCGTGTTTGCCACCTGTCGGGAAGCCCACACTTTTCTTTTTAAAATAGGGATTATGCAAAAAACTGCCTGTTAACTACCTGTTAACAGGCAGTTAATTGTCACTAATCCCTTCCCGACTCGGGGAGTCGGGTCTCAGACCAGGTCGGGTACCCGCCGCCAGAGAAACTGGCATGAAGGCGGGTTGGAGTCGGGATGGGGTCGGGACCCCCGAATCTGCAACTTTAACACCCCCCCCCCACCCCCTGCCTCCAAACCCGACTCCACGGGTCATTGAAAATCCAGCCCTGAGTGTTTCCGTTTCCACCACTTCCGTCGGCAGCGAGTTCCAGGTCCTCACCACTCGCTGCGTAAAAAAGCTTTTCCTCACAGCCCCCCTGTATCTCTTTCCCAAAACCTTAAATCTGTGTCTCCTAGTCCTTGTACCATCAACTACTGGAAACAGCCTTTCCCCGTCTAGCCTATCCAAACCCATCATAATCTTGCACACCTCTATCAAATCACCCCTCAACCTCCTTTGCTCTAATGAAAACAAATCCAGCTTCTCCAACCAGTGCTTGTTGCTAAGGTCCCCCATCCCCGGAACCATTCTGGTAAATCTCCTCTGCACCCTCTCAAGGGCCTTCACATCCTTCCTAAAGTGTGGTGACCAGAACTGGACGCAATACTCCAGTTGTGGCCTAACCAGCGCTTTATAAAGGTTCTGTATAACCTCTCTACTTTTGTACTCAATACCTCTATTTATGAAGCCCAAGATCCCACATGCTTTGCTAACCACTCTCTCAATATGTCCTGCCACCTTCAGGGACCTATGCACATTAACTCCCAGGTCCCTCTGTCCCTGCACACTCTTTAAAACTGTGCCATTAAGTGTATATTGCCTCTCCCTGTTCCTTCTGCCAAAATGCATCACCTCACACTTCTCTGTATTAAATTGCATCTGCCACTTGTCTGCCCATTCTGCTAGCCCTTCTATGTCCTGTTGCAGTCGATTGGTATCATCCTCACGGTTTGCCACACCCACAAGGTTGGGGTCATCGGCAAATTTAGAAATTCTCCTCTTTATTCCAATATCCAGGTCATTTATATATCTCAAAAAAAGCAGTGGCCCCAGCACTGACCCTTGGGGAACACCACTGTCTACCATCCTCCAGTCTGAAAAGCATTTACCACAACTCGCGGTTTTCTATCCTTAAGCCAATTCCTTATCCAAGCTGCCACTGACCCACCTATTCCATGAGCCTCAATTTTGTTAACCAGCCTTCTATGTGGTACTTTGTCAAACACCTTCCAAAAATCCATGTAGACAACATCCATTGCATTACCTTCATCAATCCTCCCTGTTACTTCGTCAAAAAATTAAATTCGATTAGTCAAACACAATCTGCCTTTTACAAATCCGTGTTGGCTCTCCTTAATTAGCTTAAACCTCTCCAAGTGCCCGTTTATTTTTTCCTTGATTATTGTTTCTAAAACTTTACCCACCACTGATGTTAAACTGACCGGCCTGTAGTTACTAGGATTGTCCTTACACACTTTCTTGAACAATGGTGTCACATTTGCCACTTTTCAATCCTCAGGCACCTCCCCCACATCTAGGGAAGATTGGAAAATTATGGCAAGTCCTTCCGCTATCTCCTCCCCCAATTCCCTTAACAACCTGGGATGCAAACCATCTGGACCAGGCGACTTATCCACTCTAAGCATACCCAACCTTTTTAGTACGTCCTGTCTATCAATTTTCAACCCTTCCATTGCTTCTACCTTTTCCACTTCTACCGATATTTTGTCAGCATCCACCTCCTTAGTAAACACCGATACAAAGTACTCATTGAGTATTCTAGTCTTGCCTTGTGCCTCTAAGCATATATCACCTTCTTTGTCCCTAATAGGCCCCACCCCGCCTCTTACTACTCGTTTACTGTTTACATGCCGGTAGAAGTTTTTCGGGTTCCGTTTTATGTTTACCGCCATTCTCCTCTCATATTCTCTCTTTGCCAATCTTATTTTCAACTTCACTTCCCCTCTCAACTTATTGTATTTGGTCTGGTTCTCCCTTGAAGAATTCCCCTGACATGCATCATACACCCTCTTTTTTTGTTTCATCATCTTCTCTATCTCTCTCGTCATCCAAAGAGCCCTTGCTTTGGTTCCCTTGCCCTTCCCTCTTGTTGGAATGTACCTAGCCTGTACTTGGAACATCTCCTCCTTAAAGATCACCCATTGTTCCGTTACAGTTTTTCCTGTCAGTCTTTGGTTCCATTTTTACCCTGGCTAGATCCTTTTGCATCCCATTGAAGTTAGCCCTATTCCAGTTTAGAAGTTCCACTCTAGATTGTTCCTTGCTCCTCTCCATTGCTAATCTAAATCTTATGATACGATGATCACTCGTACCCAAGTGTGCTCCCACAGACACTTGATCGACCTCGCCCACCTCATTCTCCAGCACCAGATCCAGCAATGGTGGGTGGAGTGAGGAAAATCGGTGACGCACAAGAGGCCAGAGTTGGAGGAGCGCAGAGATCTCGGAGGGTTTGTAGGGCTGGAGGAGCTTACAGAGATAGGGAGGGGGCGAGGCCATTGGAGGGATTTGAAAACAAGGATGAGAATTTTTAAATCGAGGTGTTGCCAGACCGGGAGTCAATGAAGGTCAGCGAGCACAGGGGTGATGGGTGAACGGGACTTGGTGCGAGATGGGACACGGGGCAGCAGAGATTTGAATGAGCTGAAGTTTACAGAGGGTGGAAAATGGGAGGCCGGCCAGGAAAGCCTTGGAATAGTTGAGTCTGGAGGTAACATAGACAGGGATTGAGGATTTCAGCAGCAGAGGGCCCATCAACATCATGTCCGTTTTGGGCGAAAGTTCTTGCGGTCTTTGAATGGCATTTAGTTTTCCAGCAATGTGCTGTCGGCTGACTGTTATCAATGTCAGATAGTCTGATGTTTGGTTAGGATTGAAGAACATCACTGAAATCTTCTGTCATGAATCCTAACGGGAAGAATTTCTTCGACAAGTCAGTCATTACCATAATTTTCCCCCTTCCCCTCAAAGGGCCCTACTTTCAAAAAAAAAAATGGTTTGCCTCGAATAAATACACTTAAAGATTCCCCTGTGCTCATCGCAATTTGTTTCCTCGCTTCTCACCCCTAACAGTGCTTTCAGGAACTCAATCTTTCTTTTAAAAACCTTCGAATCACACATCCCGCTCAGAATCCTTCAAGGATTTAAAACTTGCAGCTGAGGTGGGGAGAAGAAGAGAAACTGTGAATGCCAGGAATATAAAAATAAAAATAAAAGATACAGTGCAGGTCCGTCAGTATCTGAAAGAGAAGGGGGGAAACATTGGGTTATTTGCACCTCCCGTTAGTGTGGGGCGCTAACGGGGCGCAAAGCCCCCAGCGCCCGGGCGCGGCACCGCTAACGCCTCCCACGAAATTCAGCGGGAGGTAAGCGGCGGTGGTAGCCGGTAGCGCGCGCTGCGCCTCCGGCGATGACCCGGCCAACAAACATCGGTCGCGCCCGCTGACCTACCGCCGGACGATATGTCCAGCAGGGTCAGCGCTCAGTAAAAGGCAGGTGCCGGGTGGCCTTTTTATTTGGAGCCGCCTGCCAGCACCTGTCCCCTCTCACCTGCTCGTGCGTGGTGCCAGCCGCGATCGCGCAGCCCGGCACTCCTCTTGACTGCCGGGCTGTTTTACCGGCACCCTGCTCCCCGGTGGTCCAGCAGGGCCCCGGCGCGCGCAATGCTAGGCCCCTCCCCTTTAATCAGAGGAGGGAGGCCTGTAATGACGCGGCGTGACGTGCCGACGCTGTTGCACGTAGCGCTGCGATATTCAACGGTAGCGTCCCAGGAAGGAGGGGGAGCGCTTCCAGTAGCGCCCCCGCCTCCTGCTTGGGGCGCTACCGTTCAATTTACGGTGCAGGGGCGCTAACTTTTTCGGGGCGCTACTTTTAGCGCCCCGGCGAAGTTAGAGCCCCGAAGGGGGTGTGACCCAATTTTTCCCCCAAGGATATTATGGGGTCAAAATCCTGATCAGCTAAATTTGCATACAATCACTTCACTTCACACATGTACTACATTAATGCTTTTATCCGTCTTTCGGGTGAGACGTTAAACCGAGGCCCCATTTGCTCTCTCGGGTGGACGTAAAAGATCCTTTGACGCTATTTCGAAGAAAAGCAGGGGAGTTCTCCCCCGGTGTCCTGGGGCCAATATTTATCCCTCAACCAGCATCACTAAAGCAGATTATCTGCTCATTATCACATTACTGCCGCGTTTCCCACATTACAACAGTGACTACACTTCAAAAAGCAGTCCTGACGAAAGGGTTATCGACCTGAAAGGTTAACTCCGTTTCTCTCTCCACAGAGGCTGCCTGACCTGCTCAGTGTTTCTCCAGCATTTTCTGTTTTTATTTCAAAAAGTACTTCATTGGCTGTAAAGCGCTTTGGGACGCCCGGTGGTTGTGAATGGCGCTATAGAAATGCAAGTCTTTCTTCATTTTCACTTACTTTCAAGATATGGGCAATATTGGCAAGGCCATCTTTATTGCCCATTCCTAGTTGCCCTAGGAATCGGAAGTACAATTTCAAAATTTACGAATGGCACCTAATTGGGGGGGTGTAGTTAATACAGAGGGGGACTGTGACAAAATACAGGAAGACATTAATAAACTTGCAGGATGGGCATGTAATTGACAAATGAACTTCGATATAGATCAGTCTGAGGTAATACATTTTGGGAGGAAGAATAAGGAGGCCACATACTCCTTGGAAAATAAGTGTCTAAATGGGGTAGAGGAGCAGAGGGATCTGGGGGTACAGATGAGGTGCTGTTCCTCGAGCTTCCGTTGAGCTTCATTAGAATAATGCGGCCTTCGAGACACACGACAACGCAAAATCGTCGAGCAGAAACTGATAGCCAAGTTCCGCACCCATGAGGACGGCCTCAACCGGCATCTTGGGTTCATGTCACGCTACATGTAACCCCACCTGACGTAGAGTCATCCAGACTCGAGTCGTCGTTGGCTTGTTCTCTCTACACAGAGGCGGCCGGACCTGCTGTGATTTCCAGAAAAAAAAGTCTTTTGTTTTCCATACAGACCCCAGCAACTGCCACATTTGACCCTTGTGACCCCACCTCATTGTCTTTGATGTGATGTTTTCCTGACTGACCTGTTTGGACACCATCCACACCTTTGATTGCCGTGATTATCTCTCTGCCGAGGTGTGATAAAGGGCAGTTAGAAAGATTAACTGTAATCATCTGGCAGTGTTCTCTGACTATATATGCTATGCCTATATGCACCTCTTCACTTCACCTGACGAAGGAGCAGCGCTCCGAAAGCTTGTGATTTCAAATAAAGCTGTTGGACTATAACCTGGTGTTGTGCGACTTCTCACATTCATTAGAACAGTGTAGGAGGCCGAGGGCGGACAGGTCAGAGTGGGAGTGGGGCGGAGAGTTAAAATGACAGGCGACCGGAAGCTCGGGGTCACGCTTGCGGACGGAATGGAGAGATCACCCAATCTGTGTCTGGTCTCCCTAAATGTAGAGGAGACCGCATCATGGGTATCGAATGCAGTATAAACGCCGGCACAGACCAGTTGGGTTTGAATGGCCCGCTCTGTGCTGTAGTCTCGATGTAATTCACTCGATGTGCCTCACTCTGATGAGCACAGCATCTCACCAGATTTTTTTTTTTGAATGTCACAAAATATATTGGCCCGTAATTTCTAAAAAAATCTACACCCTTAACTGAGGGTTCGCGATGTCCGGACACTTCCGCTCCTGGGCCTCTCCACAGTCGAAATGCGCAGAGGCCCACGTATCCCAGGGGCGCAAGCTTCCCTGGGATCACGTGGGCCAGGCCAGCCAATAGGAGAAGGGAATCTCCCTTCATACTTTTGACAGATAGACCCGTCAAATATATGAATGGGGATCACTGAAAAAAGACACTAAAACATTAAATACATTTTTTAAAAACCATCACGTTTTTAAAATGAGTTAAAATTACATTAAATTAAATATTTTAAACAAAAATTTTAATTTTTGGAAAAAAAATAAAGTATTTTACGGGGCTAAAAATAAACTTACCTTTTTTACAAGTATTTTTAAATTATAAATGAGTGGAAATTTTTTTTTAAAACTTTTTTTAAACTCTTATGCTGGTAAAAGCAGGCCTTATGCCTGCTTTTACCGGGCGTAAGATTTTTAAGGGATTTCAGCGGGCGGAGGTTCTGCAGAAAGCGGAACTCTCCCCCCCCCCGCCCGCAGAGGCCCATCTCCAGGGCAGGCGTTCGATCTGTCACGGGGATTCTTGACAGATCGGAAATGCCGGTTTTCAGCGCATGCGCTTCGCATGTCTGAAACTGGCATTTCCGATGTCCCTGCGGGTGTTTAGACAGCTCGTACACACCCGTAGGGATCGGAAAATACGGGCCAATATGAAAGCAAAAACGAGCTCAGCTTTGACTCCAAAGCATGGAACCGTGTCATTATTGGGGTTAATATAACACCCGCCACCCCCAACCTACCACCTGGCGGAAACCGGGCGGAGGTCAGTTAAAATGGAGCAGGAGACTTACCCGCTGGCCTCCCGCCCCATACCGCCGGCGGCCATTTTAAATCGCAGGCGTCATGGAAACCGTCCTTCTTTATCTATGCAGGTCGGGGTCCTGATGATATCGCCGGGGACCAGACTGCCATTTTAATGCTGGCCTGGGCGGGGAAGCGGATGGAGCTTCCCCGAGAGGCTGAAGCTCGTGGGAGGAGGAGGGCTCAGCGGGCGAAGAGGCCCCACCCTTGGTCGGTTTATAATCTTCCCGTTGTGTGTGTGTGTGTGTGGGGGGGGGGGGGCAGGAGGCGCGGGTTTGCTCCACTGGGCCCCGCAAGGGCAGTGTAGGCCTCCCTCCTTCCCTAAACCACTCAACTCTCTAGCCCCCTGGTTCTCCCCTCTCCCCACCCACCCGGTTGCTTGCTAGGCCGCATTGCTCGGAATGGAAAGAGGATTGTCAAATAATAATGGGACAATTCCTGACAGTAAATATGATCTTATGCTCCTTATCTGACTTGACTCCTGAGTACAAGTTCGAGCTCAAAATAGTACAGCTAATGAACTTAAATTAATTCTAAAGGACAAGCCATCATACCCAAAGAGATAGCAGGGAGTGATTACAGAGCTGGAATCTAATCCCAGCATTCAGACACTCGTCTGCTTCTACTGTAGGTTCTGAATGTCTCTGAAACTCTTCGAATAAATTACAGCCTAGTAATCAATCACTTTCCTTAATATTCCCTAATGCTTATAATAAAAACAAAACGAAAGGGAATTGGGTAAATTCTTGAAGGGGAAAACCTTGCAGGGCTAAGGGGAAAGAGCGGGGTGGGGGGAGCGGGGCTAACTGGATAGCGCTTTCAAACAGCCAGCACCGGCACGGTGGGCCAAACGGCCTCCTTCTGTGCTGTATCAACCCACGATTAGAAAATTCAAACTAAGAGGCAACGGCCCACCATTTTCGTCAGCTGTGTTTTCGGGTCTCGTTGCTCACCCCGGTCTTAGTTTTGAGTTGGCTCGGTCATATTAAAGAGTTTCATCTCGCTCCGCTGGTTTGTCGGACCTTGCTCCATGCAGCAACCTGTCCGTGGCGGAGAACTGCCCCTTCCAAAAATATCATCCACTTGAAGCAGACAAATTCAACTAACAGGCCAGGATTGGGCCTTAACCCTCTACCTTGACATTTTGGCGAGAAAGCTCTTGCACATAAATACTGTGGCTACAAGAGCAGGTCAGAGGCTGGGTATTCTGACTCCCCAAAGCCTTTCTACCATCTACAAAGCACAAGTCAGGTGTGTGATGGAATACTCTCCACTTGCCTGGATGAGTGCAGCTCCAACAACACTCCAGAAGCTCAACACCATCCAGGACAAAGCAGCCAGCTTGATTGGCACCCCATCTACCACCTTAAACATTCACTCCCTCCACCACCGGCGCACCGTGGCTGCAGTGTGTACCATCTACAAGATGCACTGCAGCAACTCGCCAAGGCTTCTTCGGCAGCACCTCCCAAACCTGCGACCTCTTCCACCTAGAAGAACAAGGGCAGCAGGCGCATGGGAACACCACCACCTCCAAGTTCCCCTCCAAGTCACACACCATCCTGACTTAGAAATATATCGCCGATCCTTCATCGTCGCTGGGTCAAAATCCTGGAACTCCCTCCCTAACAGCACTGTGGGAGCACCTTCACCACACGGACTGCAGCGGTTCAAGGAGGCGGCTCACCACCACCTTCTCAAGGGCAATTAGGGATGGGCAATAAATGCTGGCCTTGCCAGCGACGCCCACCTCCTGTGAATAAAAAAAACTCTGCCACTCGACCAGTTGGCCCACAAGCAAACACAACTTTGATTATGTCTGGTGAGTAGAGAGAGTAATCGAATCAAGGAAACCACTGAAGTGAGAGAGAAAAATATTGATATGCAGCAATGGTCACAATTCTCAAATTCTTTGTTCCCAAAACAAATATAACAAGCGGTACAGTGCAATGCAAAGACTCTTAACAGCCCGCTCAACAATGACTTCTAAAGGCTAATCCAACAGGTGCCCTGTCGATATGATGCTGGTTAGAACTGATCCCTGCAGCACCTTAAGTTGCCTCTTCGCTGCCCAATGTCTTAATTGCTGAATGCACAGCCCTACAAATCTGGGGGTGGGCGTCCTCTGGCAGGTGACCCCCCCTGAGGTCATGAAAGGTCATGCAAATGCAAGCTCTTTTATATAACAACAGTGACGACCCTTCCAGAAGCACTTTGGGGCACCCAGAGGTTAAATAAGAACATAAGAAATATCCTGACTGACCTGTTCGGACACCATCCACACCTTTGATTGCCGTGATTATCTATCTGCCGAGTTGTGATAAAGGGCAGTTGGAAAGATTAACTGTAATCATCTGGCAGTGTTCTCTGACTATATATGCTGTGCCTATATGCATCTCTTCACTTCACCTGACGAAGGAGCAGCGCTCCGAAAGCTTGTGATTTCAAATAAAGCTGTTGGACTATAACCTGGTGTTGTGCAACTTCTCACATAAGAACTAGGAGCAGGAGTAGGCCATACGGCCCCTCGAGCCTGCTCCGCCATCCAATAAGATCATGGCTGACCTTCGACCTCAACTCCACTTTCCCGCCCGATCCCCATATCCCTCGATTCCCTTAGAGTCCAAAATTCCATCGATCTCAGCCTTGAATATACCCAACGACTGAGCCTCCACAGCCCTCTGGGGTAGAGAATTCCAAAGATTCACAATCCTGTTAGATGCAGGAGATGGTTCTGTGATAGATAGTAGATTGGCGGTTAGGATCAGATCAGCCATGATCTTATTGAATGGCGGAGCAGGCTCGAGGGGCCGATTGGCCTACTCCTGCTCCTGTTTCTTATGTTCTTATGTTCTTATGTTCTCTGAGTGAAGAAATTTCTCCTCATCTCAGTCCTAAATGGCCGACCCCTTATCCTGAGACCGTGACCCCACCCCCAGGCGGTGAAAAACACCATAGAAACGCGACTTCTTTATATTATTTATTAGTACGCTCCAGCCCAGAGAAGAAAAGTTTTTTTTTTCTGTGAGTATTCGGCCAAGGCGCGGAATGAATAAAACCGAGGAAAGGCGGAGGAGGGTGGATTGTAGCAAACACTTTACACATTAGCAACGCGACCTCCTCCTCTTGATCCCAAGACAAAAGCCTTCAAGAATGATTTCACCAACATAACTCAGAGGAACTGACCTCAGTTTAAACACCGCGGTGGAGAGTCCCACGGTTCACAGAAGTGTAACATC
This sequence comes from Squalus acanthias, assembly GCA_030390025.1. Lineage (NCBI taxonomy): Eukaryota > Metazoa > Chordata > Chondrichthyes > Squaliformes > Squalidae > Squalus > Squalus acanthias. The sequence continues at coordinate 12,561,501 of CM059450.1, forward strand.
CAATCAGGCCGTTTCCACATCAGGAAACGCTTGGCACTGATGTCTTCTTGTACCTCGGAAAGAAATTAACTTCCTGATTTTATCAGCTGTCGACCCGCGGAATGGGTGCCTGAATCTAATTTTCCACAATCGCTTGTGGACACGGGAACCCCTTGATGTGCCGGAGCTCTTTCCTGATTCCACATAATAGCCTCTGGTTGCAGTGATTCCAGTTCTCACAGATTATAATTAACTCTTATTAAAATCTTTGCTTAAAAGGAATCTAAGCCCAAGTGGCGAAACCCTTCACTGAACTTCTTCGCTTAAGCTTGCCGTCCGTTAATTTGGAAGGAGCTGCATTTGTATAGCTCCTTTCATGTTCCAAAAACGTCGCGCAGCCAACGGGTTAATCGCGCAGTGGGGTCGCGGTCATTTTGCGGGCAGACGTGGCAGGCAATTTGTGCACAGCGAGATCCCGCAAGCAGCCAATGTGATAAATGACCACTGATTCTGTTGTGGGGATGTTATCGAGGGGTGAATGTTGGCCGTGACACCGGGAGAACTCATTACTCATCACGGTGGCCCAGTGGGCAGCACCCTCGCCTCTGAGTCAGAAGGTTCTGTTTCCAAGTCCCACTCCAGAGCCTTGAGCACAAGAATCTAGGCTGACACTCCAGTGCGGTGCTGAGGGAGTGCTGCACTGTCGGAGGTGCCGTCTTGCGGTTGAGAGGTTGAACGCGTCTGCTCTCTCAGGTGGACGTAAAAGATCCCATGGCACTATTTCAAAGAGCAGGGGGGGAGCTCTTCCCGGTGTCCTGGGGCGCCAATATTTATCCCTCAATCAACATCACTAAAAACAGATTATCTGGTCATTATCACATCGCTGTTTGTGGGAGCTTGCTGTGCGCAATTTTGGCTGCCGCGTTTCCCACATTACAACAGCGACTGCATTTCAAAAAGTACCTCATTGGCTGTAAAGCGCTTTGGGACGTCCTGAGGTTGTGAAAGGCGCTACAGAAATGCAAGTCTTTCTTTTTTTACGGGTGGGCGGAGCGTGCCCGCATCAGCTGCTCATTGCCGGCCCATCACCTGCCCACTGCTGCCGCTGTGAGGCCCAAGCCATTTTGAGGCCCAGGCTCATTTAAATGCTTCCTTCGAGCTGTCGGCACTAAGCACAGGAATTGTTAAAAAAAAGTTCTTGGGCTGTTTTCTGAGCGGTTCCCCAGCGGTCCCTTTCAGGACCTCCGGTTAGGCTGCTCGACGCCCGGTAAAAATGGGCGTCGCAGTGAAATGAAAATAACTGAGATTTCTAAAGGCTTCGCTCTCCACCCCCCAGCCGCCCCCCACCCCCACTCCCCCCCTCCCCGCCGCTGTATTTTTGAATTGCGCGGCCGCGTCAGAGGATATTAGGCATTAAAAAGTTTTAATCAGAGCGTGGGCCGTGAAAAGTCCGCCCACTCGTACCTCGAAATGTCAAGCGGGAAGTCCTGCCGACGTCACCGGATGCCGATTTGAACATTTCAGCTGGTCGCCTGTCTGAGAAAGGCACGTGCTCTGGCCACCCCCGTCTGAGGACCCGAGCCAAGATGGCAGCCGCCGGGCCACCATTTTAAACGGGGCGGTTAGCGAGCCGCCATCTTAAAGCGGACGGAGGGAGTTAAAATTCCCCACGCTGGTGACGTCTGGCTGAACGTCTCTTCAGTGGAGGCCGGAAGAGATCTTATTAAAAGTTGGATGCCTAATATCCCCTGGATTAGCCGCACAGTTCAAAATACGGCAGGGGAGCCGGAGTCTTTAGAAATCTCAATTATTTTTTATTCCACTGCGATGCCTTTAATCAACAATAGAGAGGGGGGGAAAAAATATCAAACCGTTCCCCAGGGCAGCCTCTTCACATACATTCGTTCCGCTCGCCTTCCTCTTTCACAGCCAGCCCTCTTTAATGTGTCATTATGTCAGGGAAGATTTTACAGGAAAGGATTACAAATCAAGCCTTTGCAGAATATAGGGAGGCGATATATTTCACAGCTTACATTATGGGATGTCCAGCTGACGGGAAGGGGATCCAATCTTGCACATGGACTTGGATGCATTTAAGAGGAAGCTGGATAAACACATGAGGGGGAAAGGAGCAGACAGATATGTTGATGGGGTGAGATGAATAGGGGGGGGAGGAGGCCGGTGTGGAGCAAAAACACCGGCACAGACCAGTTGGGCCGAATGGCCTGTTTCTGTAACTAGGTGTTTATTCCTATCAGGTAACAAATGGCCTGGCAAGACAAAGCAGTGTGAAGGTGGCAGTGTCGGGCGATACACACTCACACTCACACACACACTCACACACACACTCACCACACACACACTCACACACACACTCACCACACACACACTCACTCACACATACTCACTCACACACACACACACACACACACTCACACTCACTCACACACACTCACACACACACACTCTCACACTCACACACACACACTCACACTCACTCACACACACTCACACTCACTCATACACACTCACACACTCACCACACACACACTCAGACACACACACTCACCACACACACACTCACACTCACACTCACCACACACACACTCACACACACACTCACCACACACACACTCACACACACTCACACTCACACACTCACCACACACACACCCTCACTCACACTCACCACACACACACTCACACACACGCTCACCACACACACACTCACACACACTCACACTCACACACTCACCACACACACACTCACACTCACACTTACCACACACACACTCACACACACA